>JBAMCM010000674.1:0-88584 GCA_037075145.1 Scaptodrosophila latifasciaeformis | reverse complement strand
AATATATTTTCTGACAAAAAGCTCAGAAATCGGATTTTTTGACCGATTAGCCCTATGGAAGCTATATGATGTAGATGCCCAATTTTATTAAAACTTTGCACAGCTGCTGAGTATTTCAAAGTTCATACTGTTTCTTAATTTGAATAAAATATCTTTAAAGATAAAGAAATTATGACGTTAAAACGATTTTTGCACTTTCGATCGGCCCTATCGGATCTATATGATATAGTTGTCCGCTCAGATCGAAACTGCACATCCTTATTGAAAACATATAAGAACTTCTAACTGCAAACTTTCGTAATAATATGATTGCAAACAAAAAAGTTACGGCCTATAATCTTTTTCCTTTTTTTGAGGTTGTTGTGGTTTTATACTTTTTATTCCGAACCTAAATCGGATATGGAAAAAATATAATAAACCTGATCTAACCTCCAGAACAAATGATTCTTAGCAATAAACCGGAACTTTCTACGCCTTACCATCTCTGAGAACGAGGTGTTCATACAGACGGACAGACAGATAGACAGGCAGACAGAAAGACAGACTGACATGGCTAGATCGATTTCTCTAGTCACCCTGATCATACTTTAGGTAACTTTGGGGGGTCTCCGACGTCTCCTTCTCTGTTCATACATTTGACAAACTTAATATAACCTTGTACCGTTTTAGGTACAGGGTATAAAAATATCCCAACGTTATCTTCGGGGTGCCGAAGAATACAGACTCTTTTCGCAGTTGTTTCTGCCGTTAATCACATGAACGGTGTTACTAGGGCCGATTTCGATTTGTATGACAGCTATATGATATAGTAGTCCGATTTTAATAAAATTCAGCAGAAACGCGTATATTCGTGTAGAAAACGTGCTAGCCGAGTTTTGAAAAGTTCAGTCAATGAATCTGCGAGTTATTCCTAAAACCGATTTAGGTTCGTATGACAGCTATAAGATATAGTGATCCGATCCGACCGATTCAAACTAGTGCACTAGCTAGGTAAGAAAGAAGGCTATATACCAAGTTTCAGCAAAATCGCATAGACACAGACGGACAGACGTACATGGCTATATCGACTCCTCTAGTGATTCTAAGTATTCTAGATGTAGCTAGATGTGTTGTTGAACGCCATTTGTTATACCCTGTACCTAAAAAGGTACAAGGGTATATTAAGTTTGTCAAATGTATGTAACATAGAGAAGGAGACGTCAGAGACCCCCAAAGTTACCTAATGTATGATCAGGGTGACTAGAGAAATCGATCTAGCCATGTCCGTCTGTCTGTCTGTCTGTCTGTATGAACACCTCGTTCTCAGAGATGGTAAGGCCTAGAAAGTTCCGGTTTGTTGCTAATAATCAGTTGTTCTGCAGGTTAGATCAAGTTTATTATATTTTTTGAATATCCGATTTAGGTTCGGAATAAAAAGCCACAACAACCACAAAAAAAGGAAAAAGTTCATAGGCCATAACTTTTTTGTTTGCTATCATATTATTACGAAAGTTTGCAGTTAGAAGTTCTTATATGTTCTCAATAAGGATGTGCAGTTTCGATCTGAGCGGACAACTATATCATATAGCTCCAGTAGGGCCGATCGAAAGTGCAAAAATCGTTTTAACTTCATAATTTCTTTATCTTTAAAGATATTTTATTCAAATTAAGAAACAATGTGAACTTTAAAATACATAGTAGCTGTGCAAAGTTTTAATAATATTGGGCATCTACATCATATAGCTTCCATAGGGCTAATCGGTCAAAAAATCCGATTTCTGAGCTTTTTGTCAGAAAATGGATTATTTATGAACCAATCGCAACCAAATTAAACACAAGACAGTTTTTAGTACAGGTTTTTAATAGCACAAAATTTTATTGAAATCAGATGGCTATATCATATAGCTCCCATAGGGATAATCGGTCAAAAAATCCGATTTCTGTGCTTTTTTGTCAGAAAACGGGTTATTTATGAACCAATCGCAACCAAATTAAACACAAGACAGTTTTTAGTATAAGTTTTTAATAGCACAAAATTTTGTTGAAATCAGGTGGCTATATCATATAGCTCCCATAGGGCTAATCAAACAAAAACTCCGATTTTTTGTTTTTTTTTTTTTTTGTCAGAAATCGGGTTTTTTATGCACGAATCGCAACCAAAAATACCATATGATAGTTCCTTTTGTAATAACCCAAAGAGCGATGTTTTAATGTGATCTTTGGTCTTAAAGCTATCTCTATTAAATTTGGGAATAAGTCGGGTTTTAGGACACCAATCAATTGTGCAAAATTTAATCGAAATCAGATTGAATTTTTATTATTTTGTCAGAAATACTGATTTACGCTCCCTACAGGTACAGGGTATCTCAAACTCGGCTGCGCCCGAGTTTAACGTTCCGAATTTTTTTTTAATAAAATATTAAAAAATTAAATCAGCCATGACAAACTTGCCCAAGGACGGTTAAAATTTTTTTCTGTGCCGACGATGTAAAGGGGTAAAAGTGTCACACAAGAGTCAAAAAAAAAAATAAATAAAAATGAAAGACACGGTTAATTTACTAACTTCCTATGTGTGTCTCTGTATTGGCCGAAATTTCTTTAATGTAATGCTATAAACTGGTTGAGTGATTCGGTATCCGAGTTAGCTTCGATCAACAAATCTCAATTGAACTTCCTAAGGCGCTTTAAGAGTTTCTGGCAAAATGCACTCTCCGTTGTGTTTAGCTGAACGAGCTCATCAATTAGCTCCATAAAGCTCACCATGAAACTGCCAAACACCTTTTCATACCCATCCACGTCCTTCTCGAAGTCATCGTATTTTATGCCTCCAGCTGACCCCTCTATGACCCCGCAATAGCTTAGACAGACATGGCCTAGTGTTTAAATCGCCCTTACTATGGTTGGAACCTCGGAGAACAGAGTTAGACACACGCTAGTGTCCAGATAGAGATTAAACCTATTCTGAAAATCGTCCACATTTTCTGTCTTCTCTAGGTTCATGATAAATTCCTCCCAATAGCGATTTACCACATCCTCGGTTATGTACTACTCCAGATTCACAATGCTGTTGAGCATGCGTTGGCACAGAATGTAGGACCGTGTAGTCTCTATGATATTATTAGGATGCAGATCAATATATTGTAATATTAATTTCTAACACTGCATAATGCATGCGTCAATTGTGCGTTTGTTTTAATCAGTTAGTCTGGCTCTTCGCACAGCTCGAGCTGTTTTCGTTCTTTACTAACTAACTCGCAACCATATACTAATTCGCATACATACATACAGTTCGATACCAAATTAAATTATAAACTAAAAGAGGACAGAGATCGTTGTTTTTGATTTCACTTGTTCAACATTTTTATTTATAATTATTTATTGTGACGCTATGTATGACAATGGAATCTGCGCGACAGCGTCAAGCGATTAAAAAAACGAAAACTTAACGTTATCTTCAGAGTGCCGAAGATTGCAGACTCTTTTCGCAGTTGTTTCTGCCGTAAATCACATGAACGGTGTTGGTCAGTTAATAGGGCCGATTTCGATTTGTATGACAGCTATATAATATAGTAGTCCGATTTTAATAAAATTCAGCACAAACGCGTATAATTATGTAAAAAACGTGTTTGCCGAGTTTTAAAAAGATTAGTCAATAAATGTGCGAGTTATTCCTAAAACCGATTTAGGTTCGTATGGCAGCCATATGATATAGTGGCCCGAACCGACCGATTCAAACTAGTATACTAGCTAGGTAAGAAAGAAGGCCAAGTTTCAGCAAAATAGCTTTTAAACAGAGTAAATTGCATAGAAATAGATGGACAGACGGACTTGGCTATATCGACTCCTCTAGTCATTCTAAGTATTCTAGATGTAACTTTTGTGGGTCTACGAAGTTTGGTTCTGTGCGTTACAAACATCAGAGCAAAATGAATATATTTTTTTTTCTGCGAAAAGAGTATAAAAAAATTCGGAACGTTAAACTCGGGCGCAGCCGAGTTTGAGATACCCTGTACCTGTAGGGAGCGTAAATCAGTATTTTCTATAATATTTTCCTAAGGGCGCTATACAATATAGTTGCGGCGTCTTAAGTTTTTTTTCTTTTTAATTCTTTTTTTTATTTTTTCTTTCAATTACTTAATTTATGAAAATATCTCCAAGTATCTACAGCAAAGGGTATTTAGGTTTGCGCATATTTGGAGAAAGAAACCAACACTGTTACATATTCACTTACTCCGTTAAGGTCATGAGCTAAAATTTTCTTTTATTTTAATCCCAAATTTTTTTAGGCTCTTGTATGTTATTACAGCTTAAAGTATGTGTAAAACGAAAATGACAAAAAAAAACAAAAAATCGGAGTTTTTGTCCGATTAGCCCTATGGGAGCTATATGATATAGCCATCTGATTTCAATAAAATTTTGTGCTATTAAAAACTTATACTAAAAACTGTCTTGTGCTTAATTTGGTTGCGATTGGTTCATAAATAATCCATTTTCTGACAAAAAGCTCAGAAATCGGATTTTTTGACCGATTAGCCCTATGGAAGCTATATGATGTAGATGCCCATTTTTATTAAAACTTTGCACAGCTGCTGAGTATTTCAAAGTTCATACTGTTTCTTAATTTGAATAAAATATTTTTAAAGATAAAGAAATTATGACGTTAAAACGATTTTTGCACTTTCGATCGGCCCTAACGGATCTATATGATATAGTTGTCCGCTCAGATCGAAACTGCACATCCTTATTGAGAACATATAAGAACTTCTAACTGCAAACTTTCGTAATAATATGATTGCAAACAAAAAAGTTACGGCCTATAATCTTTTTCCTTTTTTTGAGGTTGTTGTGGTTTTATACTTTTTATTCCGAACCTAAATCGGATATGGAAAAAATATAATAAACCTGATCTAACCTCCAGAACAAATGATTCTTAGCAATAAACCGGAACTTTCTACGCCTTACCATCTCTGAGAACGAGGTGTTCATACAGACGGACAGACAGATAGACAGGCAGACAGAAAGACAGACTGACATGGCTAGATCGATTTCTCTAGTCACCCTGATCATACTTTAGGTAACTTTGGGGGGTCTCCGACGTCTCCTTCTCTGTTCATACATTTGACAAACTTAATATAACCTTGTACCTTTTTAGGTACAGGGTATAAAAATATCCCAACGTTATCTTCGGGGTGCCGAAGAATACAGACTCTTTTCGCAGTTGTTTCTGCCGTTAATCACATGAACGGTGTTGGTCAGTTACTAGGGCCGATTTCGATTTGTATGACAGCTATATGATATAGTAGTCCGATTTTAATAAAATTCAGCAGAAACGCGTATATTCGTGTAGAAAACGTGCTAGCCGAGTTTTGAAAAGTTCAGTCAATGAATCTGCGAGTTATTCCTAAAGCCGATTTAGGTTCGTATGACAGCTATAGGATATAGTGATCCGATCCGACCGACTCAAACTAGTGCACTAGCTAGGTAAGAAAGAAGGCTATATACCAAGTTTCAGCAAAATCGCATAGACACAGACGGACAGACGTACATGGCTATATCGACTCCTCTAGTGATTCTAAGTATTCTAGATGTAGCTAGATGTGTTGTTGAACGCCATTTGTTATACCCTGTACCTAAAAAGGTACAAGGGTATATTAAGTTTGTCAAATGTATGTAACATAGAGAAGGAGACGTCAGAGACCCCCCAAAGTTACCTAATGTATGATCAGGGTGACTAGAGAAATCGATCTAGCCATGTCCGTCTGTCTGTCTGTCTGTCTGTCTGTCCGTCTGTATGAACACCTCGTTCTCAGAGATGGTAAGGCCTAGAAAGTTCCGGTTTGTTGCTAATAATCAGTTGTTCTGCAGGTTAGATCAAGTTTATTATATTTTTTGAATATCCGATTTAGGTTCGGAATAAAAAGTATAAAACCACAACAACCTCAAAAAAAGGAAAAAGTTCATAGGCCATAACTTTTTTGTTTGCTATCATATTATTACGAAAGTTTGCAGTTGGAAGTTCTTATATGATCTCAACAGGAACGTGAAGTTTCGATCTGATCGGACAACTATATCATATAGCTCCAGTAGGGCCGATCGAAAGTGCAAAAATCGTTTTAACTTCATAATATCTTTATCTTTAAAGATATTTTATTCAAATTAAGAAACAATGTGAACTTTAAAATACATAGTAGCTGTCAAAGTTTTAATAAAATTGGGCATCTACATCATATAGCTTCCATAGGGCTAATCGGTAAAAAATCCGATTTCTGTGCTTTTTTGTCAGAAAACGGGTTATTTATGAACCAATCGCAACCAAATTAAACACAAGACAGTTTTTAGTATAAGTTTTTAATAGCACAAAATTTTGTTGAAATCAGGTGGCTATATCATATAGCTCCCATAGGGCTAATCAAATAAAAACTCCGATTTTTTGTTTTTTTTGTCAGAAATCGGGTTTTTTATGCACGAATCGCAACCAAAAATACCATATGATAGTTCCTTTTGTAATAACCCAAAGAGCAATGTTTTAATGTGATCTTTGGTCTTAAAGCTATCTCTATTAAATTTGGGAATAAGTCGGGTTTTAGGACACCAATCAATTGTGCAAAATTTAATCGAAATCAGATTGAATTTTTATTATTTTGTCAGAAATACTGATTTACGCTCCCTACAGGTACAGGGTATCTCAAACTCGGCTGCGCCCGAGTTTAACGTTCCGAATTTTTTTTTAATAAAATATTAAAAAATTAAATCAGCCATGACAAACTTGCCCAAGGACGGTTAAAATTTTTTTCTGTGCCGACGATGTAAAGGGGTAAAAGTGTCACACAAGAGTCAAAAAAAAAATAAATAAAAATGAAAGACACGGTTAATTTACTAACTTCCTATGTGTGTCTCTGTATTGGCCGAAATTTCTTTAATGTAATGCTATAAACTGGTTGAGTGATTCGGTATCCGAGTTAGCTTCGATCAACAAATCTCAATTGAACTTCCTAAGGCGCTTTAAGAGTTTCTGGCAAAATGCACTCTCCGTTGTGTTTAGCTGAACGAGCTCATCAATTAGCTCCATAAAGCTCACCATGAAACTGCCAAACACCTTTTCATACCCATCCACGTCCTTCTCGAAGTCATCGTATTTTATGCCTCCAGCTGACCCCTCTATGACCCCGCAATAGCTTAGACAGACATGGCCTAGTGTTTAAATCGCCCTTACTGTGGTTGGAACCTCGGAGAACAGAGTTAGACACACGCTAGTGTCCAGATAGAGATTAAACCTATTCTGAAAATCGTCCACATTTTCTGTCTTCTCTAGGTTCATGATAAATTCCTCCCAATAGCGATTTACCACATCCTCGGTTATGTACTACTCCAGATTCACAATGCTGTTGAGCATGCGTTGGCACAGAATGTAGGACCGTGTAGTCTCTATGATATTATTAGGATGCAGATCGCAGAGAACCGTTAGATGATGCTGGACATAGCGCAGGAAAAACAGTACGCGATGAATCAGCTGTAGTTTGACTTGAACGTGGTCATTCAATATCAGACTGAGTGGCCACTTGACATCATAACGGAGGGTGACTGCCTCAAAGCCGCACATGTCCAGACGCTCCGTTTCATCGTTTTCTGTATGGGCTCCAGACTCGCGGAACTGAGCGCTAGAATCCTGTGGCCTCAACTCATTTATGAGTTAAGTCAATTGGATCACCACTTCGCAGTTCATCAATTCACAATGCAGTGACTCCTTGAAAATATCTTTGGAGCTACTCAGGGCATAAGTCAAATAAGTTTGCAATTTTTCTGAAACTATGCGATCCACAGTTTTCTGCAAAAGATCTTTAGAATTAGTAATAAAGATCTTTAAGTAGTTCTGATTGCACTGTAAAAAATTGTCATAAATGTTCTGTAAGTACACCCCGATACGTTACTCTTGAATAATAACCTCCAGCAGTTTGGAAGCCCCCTGTTGGTAGCTCTTTTGAATGATTTCCTCGGGAATGGTTATTTGGGGAGTGTAGGTTAGTGGGGTCTGCATCAATTGCAGCTCAACATTACATTGCCGCAGGATATTCAGATACTTGCCGGCATTGAAAATGGCCTCCAATTTGGGGACCAAAAAACTGGGTACCTTTTTTGGATGCAGGCAGTAGCGCTTCGTCCAATATTCTGAGCAACATTGCTCGGGAGCTAAGAGAGTGCTACTCATGGCCGTAGATTTCTCCATGTCCGAAATGAAGAACTCGTATGTGGGATCATAGATAATGCCCTTTTGGGTCCAGATCTGCACCATTTTCATATAATTTTTGGAAACTTCTGTCATCAAACCCTCTAAATGTTTGCAGAGTTCTTCGCATCGGTCCACTGCCTGGTAAATATTTGCTAAGAGAGTAAGCAGCTCAGCCGAGTTAAGCTTTTGACTCTGTATAGTGGTGGTCATGTTCGCAAGGGCTTCCATAATGATAAGGGTTGACTTCATCTCCTGAGTGAGTCTGTGCAGGCTTAGCTTGGCTTCCTCCAATTCTGCCTCCAGAGCAGCCTGTTGATGATAATATTTCTGCATGTAATCGTGGAAATGACTAAATGTGGGTGCTAAAATTACTGGAGAAGTTCTTCTCTCTATAATCTAATCTATAGATAATAATAATAAGAATAATCTAGAATCTCTTCTATAAAATTACGTACGGAGATAAAATAATTGATCAGGTGTAATAGATCATGAACAAGGGCTCGGAAGGCACAGCTTAAATCCTCTGTTCGGTTCAGCAGTAAATAATTAAATATTTAAATTGTTTAATTTGGCGCCTCTCGCCTGAACAGCTGTTCTTTGTAATATTAATTTCTAACACTGCATAATGCATGCGTCAATTGTGCGTTTGTTTTAATCAGTTAGTCTGGCTCTTCGCACAGCTCGAGCTGTTTTCGTTCTTTACTAACTAACTCGCAACCATATACTAATTCGCATACATACATACAGTTCGATACCAAATTAAATTATAAACTAAAAGAGGACAGAGATCGTTGTTTTTGATTTCACTTGTTCAACATTTTTATTTATAATTATTTATTGTGACGCTATGTATGACAATGGAATCTGCGCGACAGCGTCAAGCGATTAAAAAAACGAAAACTTAACGTTATCTTCAGAGTGCCGAAGATTGCAGACTCTTTTCGCAGTTGTTTCTGCCGTAAATCACATGAACGGTGTTGGTCAGTTAATAGGGCCGATTTCGATTTGTATGACAGCTATATAATAGTAGTCCGATTTTAATAAAATTCAGCACAAACGCGTATAATTATGTAAAAAACGTGTTTGCCGAGTTTTAAAAAGATTAGTCAATAAATGTGCGAGTTATTCCTAAAACCGATTTAGGTTCGTATGGCAGCCATATGATATAGTGGCCCGAACCGACCGATTCAAACTAGTATACTAGCTAGGTAAGAAAGAAGGCCAAGTTTCAGCAAAATAGCTTTTAAACAGAGTAAATTGCATAGAAATAGATGGACAGACGGACTTGGCTATATCGACTCCTCTAGTCATTCTAAGTATTCTAGATGTAACTTTTGTGGGTCTACGAAGTTTGGTTCTGTGCGTTACAAACATCAGAGCAAAATGAATATATTTTTTTTCTGCGAAAAGAGTATAAAAAAATTCGGAACGTTAAACTCGGGCGCAGCCGAGTTTGAGATACCCTGTACCTGTAGGGAGCGTAAATCAGTATTTTCTATAATATTTTCCTAAGGGCGCTATACAATATAGTTGCGGCGTCTTAAGTTTTTTTTCTTTTTAATTCTTTTTTTTTATTTTTTCTTTCAATTACTTAATTTATGAAAATATCTCCAAGTATCTACAGCAAAGGGTATTTAGGTTTGCGCATATTTGGAGAAAGAAACCAACACTGTTACATATTCACTTACTCCGTTAAGGTCATGAGCTAAAATTTTCTTTTATTTTAATCCCAAATTTTTTTAGGCTCTTGTATGTTATTACAGCTTAAAGTATGTGTAAAACGAAAATGACAAAAAAAAAAACAAAAAATCGGAGTTTTTGTCCGATTAGCCCTATGGGAGCTATATGATATAGCCATCTGATTTCAATAAAATTTTGTGCTATTAAAAACCAGTACTAAAAACTGTCTTGTGCTTAATTTGGTTGCGATTGGTTCATAAATAATCCATTTTCTGACAAAAAGCTCAGAAATCGGATTTTTTGACCGATTAGCCCTATGGAAGCTATATGATGTAGATGCCCAATTTTATTAAAACTTTGCACAGCTGCTGAGTATTTCAAAGTTCATACTGTTTCTTAATTTGAATAAAATATCTTTAAAGATAAAGAAATTATGACGTTAAAACGATTTTTGCACTTTCGATCGGCCCTATCGGATCTATATGATATAGTTGTCCGCTCAGATCGAAACTGCACATCCTTATTGAGAACATATAAGAACTTCTAACTGCAAACTTTCGTAATAATATGATTGCAAACAAAAAAGTTACGGCCTATAATCTTTTTCCTTTTTTTGAGGTTGTTGTGGTTTTATACTTTTTATTCCGAACCTAAATCGGATATGGAAAAAATATAATAAACCTGATCTAATCTCCAGAACAAATGATTCTTAGCAATAAACCGGAACTTTCTACGCCTTACCATCTCTGAGAACGAGGTGTTCATACAGACGGACAGACAGATAGACAGGCAGACAGAAAGACAGACTGACATGGCTAGATCGATTTCTCTAGTCACCCTGATCATACTTTAGGTAACTTTGGGGGGTCTCCGACGTCTCCTTCTCTGTTCATACATTTGACAAACTTAATATAACCTTGTACCTTTTTAGGTACAGGGTATAAAAATATCCCAACGTTATCTTCGGGGTGCCGAAGAATACAGACTCTTTTCGCAGTTGTTTCTGCCGTTAATCACATAAACGGTGTTGGTCAGTTACTAGGGCCGATTTCGATTTGTATGACAGCTATATGATATAGTAGTCCGATTTTAATAAAATTCAGCAGAAACGCGTATATTCGTGTAGAAAACGTGCTAGCCGAGTTTTGAAAAGTTCAGTCAATGAATCTGCGAGTTATTCCTAAAACCGATTTAGGTTCGTATGACAGCTATAAGATATAGTGATCCGATCCGACCGATTCAAACTAGTGCACTAGCTAGGTAAGAAAGAAGGCTATATACCAAGTTTCAGCAAAATCGCATAGACACAGACGGACAGACGTACATGGCTATATCGACTCCTCTAGTGATTCTAAGTATTCTAGATGTAGCTAGATGTGTTGTTGAACGCCATTTGTTATACCCTGTACCTAAAAAGGTACAAGGGTATATTAAGTTTGTCAAATGTATGTAACATAGAGAAGGAGACGTCAGAGACCCCCCAAAGTTACCTAATGTATGATCAGGGTGACTAGAGAAATCGATCTAGCCATGTCCGTCTGTCTGTCTGTCTGTCTGTCCGTCTGTATGAACACCTCGTTCTCAGAGATGGTAAGGCCTAGAAAGTTCCGGTTTGTTGCTAATAATCAGTTGTTCTGCAGGTTAGATCAAGTTTATTATATTTTTTGAATATCCGATTTAGGTTCGGAATAAAAAGTATAAAACCACAACAACCTCAAAAAAAGGAAAAAGTTCATAGGCCATAACTTTTTTGTTTGCTATCATATTATTACGAAAGTTTGCAGTTGGAAGTTCTTATATGATCTCAACAGGAACGTGAAGTTTCGATCTGATCGGACAACTATATCATATAGCTCCAGTAGGGCCGATCGAAAGTGCAAAAATCGTTTTAACTTCATAATTTCTTTATCTTTAAGGATATTTTATTCAAATTAAGAAACAATGTGAACTTTAAAATACATAGTAGCTGTGCAAAGTTTTAATAAAATTGGGCATCTACATCATATAGCTTCCATAGGGCTAATCGGTCAAAAAATCCGATTTCTGAGCTTTTTGTCAGAAAATGGATTATTTATGAACCAATCGCAACCAAATTAAACACAAGACAGTTTTTAGTACTGGTTTTTAATAGCACAAAATTTTATTGAAATCAGATGGCTATATCATATAGCTCCCATAGGGATAATCGGTCAAAAAATCCGATTTCTGTGCTTTTTTGTCAGAAAACGGGTTATTTATGAACCAATCGCAACCAAATTAAACACAAGACAGTTTTTAGTATAAGTTTTTAATAGCACAAAATTTTGTTGAAATCAGGTGGCTATATCATATAGCTCCCATAGGGCTAATCAAACAAAAACTCCGATTTTTTGTTTTTTTTTTTTTTTGTCAGAAATCGGGTTTTTTATGCACGAATCGCAACCAAAAATACCATATGATAGTTCCTTTTGTAATAACCCAAAGAGCAATGTTTTAATGTGATCTTTGGTCTTAAAGCTATCTCTATTAAATTTGGGAATAAGTCGGGTTTTAGGACACCAATCAATTGTGCAAAATTTAATCGAAATCAGATTGAATTTTTATTATTTTGTCAGAAATACTGATTTACGCTCCCTACAGGTACAGGGTATCTCAAACTCGGCTGCGCCCGAGTTTAACGTTCCGAATTTTTTTTTAATAAAATATTAAAAAATTAAATCAGCCATGACAAACTTGCCCAAGGACGGTTAAAATTTTTTTCTGTGCCGACGATGTAAAGGGGTAAAAGTGTCACACAAGAGTCAAAAAAAAAAATAAATAAAAATGAAAGACACGGTTAATTTACTAACTTCCTATGTGTGTCTCTGTATTGGCCGAAATTTCTTTAATGTAATGCTATAAACTGGTTGAGTGATTCGGTATCCGAGTTAGCTTCGATCAACAAATCTCAATTGAACTTCCTAAGGCGCTTTAAGAGTTTCTGGCAAAATGCACTCTCCGTTGTGTTTAGCTGAACGAGCTCATCAATTAGCTCCATAAAGCTCACCATGAAACTGCCAAACACCTTTTCATACCCATCCACGTCCTTCTCGAAGTCATCGTATTTTATGCCTCCAGCTGACCCCTCTATGACCCCGCAATAGCTTAGACAGACATGGCCTAGTGTTTAAATCGCCCTTACTATGGTTGGAACCTCGGAGAACAGAGTTAGACACACGCTAGTGTCCAGATAGAGATTAAACCTATTCTGAAAATCGTCCACATTTTCTGTCTTCTCTAGGTTCATGATAAATTCCTCCCAATAGCGATTTACCACATCCTCGGTTATGTACTACTCCAGATTCACAATGCTGTTGAGCATGCGTTGGCACAGAATGTAGGACCGTGTAGTCTCTATGATATTATTAGGATGCAGATCGCAGAGAACCGTTAGATGATGCTGGACATAGCGCAGGAAAAACAGTACGCGATGAATCAGCTGTAGTTTGACTTGAACGTGGTCATTCAATATCAGACTGAGTGGCCACTTGACATCATAACGGAGGGTGACTGCCTCAAAGCCGCACATGTCCAGACGCTCCGTTTCATCGTTTTCTGTATGGGCTCCAGACTCGCGGAACTGAGCGCTAGAATCCTGTGGCCTCAACTCATTTATGAGTTAAGTCAATTGGATCACCACTTCGCAGTTCATCAATTCACAATGCAGTGACTCCTTGAAAATATCTTTGGAGCTACTCAGGGCATAAGTCAAATAAGTTTGCAATTTTTCTGAAACTATGCGATCCACAGTTTTCTGCAAAAGATCTTTAGAATTAGTAATAAAGATCTTTAAGTAGTTCTGATTGCACTGTAAAAAATTGTCATAAATGTTCTGTAAGTACACCCCGATACGTTACTCTTGAATAATAACCTCCAGCAGTTTGGAAGCCCCCTGTTGGTAGCTCTTTTGAATGATTTCCTCGGGAATGGGTATTTGGGGAGTGTAGGTTAGTGGGGTCTGCATCAATTGCAGCTCAACATTACATTGCCGCAGGATATTCAGATACTTGCCGGCATTGAAAATGGCCTCCAATTTGGGGACCAAAAAACTGGGTACCTTTTTTGGATGCAGGCAGTAGCGCTTCGTCCAATATTCTGAGCAACATTGCTCGGGAGCTAAGAGAGTGCTACTCATGGCCGTAGATTTCTCCATGTCCGAAATGAAGAACTCGTATGTGGGATCATAGATAATGCCCTTTTGGGTCCAGATCTGGACCATTTTCATATAATTTTTGGAAACTTCTGTCATCAAACCCTCTAAATGTTTGCAGAGTTCTTCGCATCGGTCCACTGCCTGGTAAATATTTGCTAAGAGAGTAAGCAGCTCAGCCGAGTTAAGCTTTTGACTCTGTATAGTGGTGGTCATGTTCGCAAGGGCTTCCATAATGATAAGGGTTGACTTCATCTCCTGAGTGAGTCTGTGCAGGCTTAGCTTGGCTTCCTCCAATTCTGCCTCCAGAGCAGCCTGTTGATGATAATATTTCTGCATGTAATCGTGGAAATGACTAAATGTGGGTGCTAAAATTACTGGAGAAGTTAATCTCTTCTATAAAATTACGTACGGAGATAAAATAATTGATCAGGTGTAATAGATCATGAACAAGGGCTCGGAAGGCACAGCTTAAATCCTCTGTTCGGTTCAGCAGTAAATAATTAAATATTTAAATTGTTTAATTTGGCGCCTCTCGCCTGAACAGCTGTTCTTTGTAATATTAATTTCTAACACTGCATAATGCATGCGTCAATTGTGCGTTTGTTTTAATCAGTTAGTCTGGCTCTTCGCACAGCTCGAGCTGTTTTCGTTCTTTACTAACTAACTCGCAACCATATACTAATTCGCATACATACATACAGTTCGATACCAAATTAAATTATAAACTAAAAGAGGACAGAGATCGTTGTTTTTGATTTCACTTGTTCAACATTTTTATTTATAATTATTTATTGTGACGCTATGTATGACAATGGAATCTGCGCGACAGCGTCAAGCGATTAAAAAAACGAAAACTTAACGTTATCTTCAGAGTGCCGAAGATTGCAGACTCTTTTCGCAGTTGTTTCTGCCGTAAATCACATGAACGGTGTTGGTCAGTTAATAGGGCCGATTTCGATTTGTATGACAGCTATATAATAGTAGTCCGATTTTAATAAAATTCAGCACAAACGCGTATAATTATGTAAAAAACGTGTTTGCCGAGTTTTAAAAAGATTAGTCAATAAATGTGCGAGTTATTCCTAAAACCGATTTAGGTTCGTATGGCAGCCATATGATATAGTGGCCCGAACCGACCGATTCAAACTAGTATACTAGCTAGGTAAGAAAGAAGGCCAAGTTTCAGCAAAATAGCTTTTAAACAGAGTAAATTGCATAGAAATAGATGGACGGACGGACTTGGCTATATCGACTCCTCTAGTCATTCTAAGTATTCTAGATGTAACTTTTGTGGGTCTACGAAGTTTGGTTCTGTGCGTTACAAACATCAGAGCAAAATGAATATATTTTTTTTTCTGCGAAAAGAGTATAAAAAAAATCGGAACGTTAAACTCGGGCGCAGCCGAGTTTGAGATACCCTGTACCTGTAGGGAGCGTAAATCAGTATTTTCTATAATATTTTCCTAAGGGCGCTATACAATATAGTTGCGGCGTCTTAAGTTTTTTTTCTTTTTAATTCTTTTTTTTTATTTTTTCTTTCAATTACTTAATTTATGAAAATATCTCCAAGTATCTACAGCAAAGGGTATTTAGGTTTGCGCATATTTGGAGAAAGAAACCAACACTGTTACATATTCACTTACTCCGTTAAGGTCATGAGCTAAAATTTTCTTTTATTTTAATCCCAAATTTTTTTAGGCTCTTGTATGTTATTACAGCTTAAAGTATGTGGAAAACGAAAATGACAAAAAAAAAACAAAAAATCGGAGTTTTTGTCCGATTAGCCCTATGGGAGCTATATGATATAGCTGATTTCAATAAAATTTTGTGCTATTAAAAACTTATACTAAAAACTGTCTTGTGCTTAATTTGGTTGCGATTGGTTCATAAATAATCCATTTTCTGACAAAAAGCTCAGAAATCGGATTTTTTGACCGATTAGCCCTATGGAAGCTATATGATGTAGATGCCCAATTTTATTAAAACTTTGCACAGCTGCTGAGTATTTCAAAGTTCATACTGTTTCTTAATTTGAATAAAATATCTTTAAAGATAAAGAAATTATGACGTTAAAACGATTTTTGCACTTTCGATCGGCCCTATCGGATCTATATGATATAGTTGTCCGCTCAGATCGAAACTGCACATCCTTATTGAGAACATATAAGAACTTCTAACTGCAAACTTTCGTAATAATATGATTGCAAACAAAAAAGTTACGGCCTATAATCTTTTTCCTTTTTTTGAGGTTTTTGTGGTTTTATACTTTTTATTCCGAACCTAAATCGGATATGGAAAAAATATAATAAACCTGATCTAACCTCCAGAACAAATGATTCTTAGCAATAAACCGGAACTTTCTACGCCTTACCATCTCTGAGAACGAGGTGTTCATACAGACGGACAGACAGATAGACAGGCAGACAGAAAGACAGACTGACATGGCTAGATCGATTTCTCTAGTCACCCTGATCATACTTTAGGTAACTTTGGGGGGTCTCCGACGTCTCCTTCTCTGTTCATACATTTGACAAACTTAATATAACCTTGTACCTTTTTAGGTACAGGGTATAAAAATATCCCAACGTTATCTTCGGGGTGCCGAAGAATACAGACTCTTTTCGCAGTTGTTTCTGCCGTTAATCACATGAACGGTGTTGGTCAGTTACTAGGGCCGATTTCGATTTGTATGACAGCTATATGATATAGTAGTCCGATTTTAATAAAATTCAGCAGAAACGCGTATATTCGTGTAGAAAACGTGCTAGCCGAGTTTTGAAAAGTTCAGTCAATGAATCTGCGAGTTATTCCTAAAACCGATTTAGGTTCGTATGACAGCTATAAGATATAGTGATCCGATCCGACCGATTCAAACTAGTGCACTAGCTAGGTAAGAAAGAAGGCTATATACCAAGTTTCAGCAAAATCGCATAGACACAGACGGACAGACGTACATGGCTATATCGACTCCTCTAGTGATTCTAAGTATTCTAGATGTAGCTAGATGTGTTGTTGAACGCCATTTGTTATACCCTGTACCTAAAAAGGTACAAGGGTATATTAAGTTTGTCAAATGTATGTAACATAGAGAAGGAGACGTCAGAGACCCCCCAAAGTTACCTAATGTATGATCAGGGTGACTAGAGAAATCGATCTAGCCATGTCCGTCTGTCTGTCTGTCTGTCTGTCCGTCTGTATGAACACCTCGTTCTCAGAGATGGTAAGGCCTAGAAAGTTCCGGTTTGTTGCTAATAATCAGTTGTTCTGCAGGTTAGATCAAGTTTATTATATTTTTTGAATATCCGATTTAGGTTCGGAATAAAAAGTATAAAACCACAACAACCTCAAAAAAAGGAAAAAGTTCATAGGCCATAACTTTTTTGTTTGCTATCATATTATTACGAAAGTTTGCAGTTGGAAGTTCTTATATGATCTCAACAGGAACGTGAAGTTTCGATCTGATCGGACAACTATATCATATAGCTCCAGTAGGGCCGATCGAAAGTGCAAAAATCGTTTTAACTTCATAATTTCTTTATCTTTAAAGATATTTTATTCAAATTAAGAAACAATGTGAACTTTAAAATACATAGTAGCTGTGCAAAGTTTTAATAAAATTGGGCATCTACATCATATAGCTTCCATAGGGCTAATCGGTCAAAAAATCCGATTTCTGAGCTTTTTGTCAGAAAATGGATTATTTATGAACCAATCGCAACCAAATTAAACACAAGACAGTTTTTAGTACTGGTTTTTAATAGCACAAAATTTTATTGAAATCAGATGGCTATATCATATAGCTCCCATAGGGATAATCGGTCAAAAAATCCGATTTCTGTGCTTTTTTGTCAGAAAACGGGTTATTTATGAACCAATCGCAACCAAATTAAACACAAGACAGTTTTTAGTATAAGTTTTTAATAGCACAAAATTTTGTTGAAATCAGGTGGCTATATCATATAGCTCCCATAGGGCTAATCAAACAAAAACTCCGATTTTTTGTTTTTTTTTTTTTTTTGTCAGAAATCGGGTTTTTTATGCACGAATCGCAACCAAAAATACCATATGATAGTTCCTTTTGTAATAACCCAAAGAGCAATGTTTTAATGTGATCTTTGGTCTTAAAGCTATCTCTATTAAATTTGGGAATAAGTCGGGTTTTAGGACACCAATCAATTGTGCAAAATTTAATCGAAATCAGATTGAATTTTTATTATTTTGTCAGAAATACTGATTTACGCTCCCTACAGGTACAGGGTATCTCAAACTCGGCTGCGCCCGAGTTTAACGTTCCGAATTTTTTTTTAATAAAATATTAAAAAATTAAATCAGCCATGACAAACTTGCCCAAGGACGGTTAAAATTTTTTTCTGTGCCGACGATGTAAAGGGGTAAAAGTGTCACACAAGAGTCAAAAAAAAAAAATAAATAAAAATGAAAGACACGGTTAATTTACTAACTTCCTATGTGTGTCTCTGTATTGGCCGAAATTTCTTTAATGTAATGCTATAAACTGGTTGAGTGATTCGGTATCCGAGTTAGCTTCGATCAACAAATCTCAATTGAACTTCCTAAGGCGCTTTAAGAGTTTCTGGCAAAATGCACTCTCCGTTGTGTTTAGCTGAACGAGCTCATCAATTAGCTCCATAAAGCTCACCATGAAACTGCCAAACACCTTTTCATACCCATCCACGTCCTTCTCGAAGTCATCGTATTTTATGCCTCCAGCTGACCCCTCTATGACCCCGCAATAGCTTAGACAGACATGGCCTAGTGTTTAAATCGCCCTTACTATGGTTGGAACCTCGGAGAACAGAGTTAGACACACGCTAGTGTCCAGATAGAGATTAAACCTATTCTGAAAATCGTCCACATTTTCTGTCTTCTCTAGGTTCATGATAAATTCCTCCCAATAGCGATTTACCACATCCTCGGTTATGTACTACTCCAGATTCACAATGCTGTTGAGCATGCGTTGGCACAGAATGTAGGACCGTGTAGTCTCTATGATATTATTAGGATGCAGATCGCAGAGAACCGTTAGATGATGCTGGACATAGCGCAGGAAAAACAGTACGCGATGAATCAGCTGTAGTTTGACTTGAACGTGGTCATTCAATATCAGACTGAGTGGCCACTTGACATCATAACGGAGGGTGACTGCCTCAAAGCCGCACATGTCCAGATGCTCCGTTTCATCGTTTTCTGTATGGGCTCCAGACTCGCGGAACTGAGCGCTAGAATCCTGTGGCCTCAACTCATCTATGAGTTAAGTCAATTGGATCACCACTTCGCAGTTCATCAATTCACAATGCAGTGACTCCTTGAAAATATCTTTGGAGCTACTCAGGGCATAAGTCAAATAAGTTTGCAATTTTTCTGAAACTATGCGATCCACAGTTTTCTGCAAAAGATCTTTAGAATTAGTAATAAAGATCTTTAAGTAGTTCTGATTGCACTGTAAAAAATTGTCATAAATGTTCTGTAAGTACACCCCGATACGTTACTCTTGAATAATAACCTCCAGCAGTTTGGAAGCCCCCTGTTGGTAGCTCTTTTGAATGATTTCCTCGGGAATGGGTATTTGGGGAGTGTAGGTTAGTGGGGTCTGCATCAATTGCAGCTCAACATTACATTGCCGCAGGATATTCAGATACTTGCCGGCATTGAAAATGGCCTCCAATTTGGGGACCAAAAAACTGGGTACCTTTTTTGGATGCAGGCAGTAGCGCTTCGTCCAATATTCTGAGCAACATTGCTCGGGAGCTAAGAGAGTGCTACTCATGGCCGTAGATTTCTCCATGTCCGAAATGAAGAACTCGTATGTGGGATCATAGATAATGCCCTTTTGGGTCCAGATCTGCACCATTTTCATATAATTTTAGGAAACTTCTGTCATCAAACCCTCTAAATGTTTGCAGAGTTCTTCGCATCGGTCCACTGCCTGGTAAATATTTGCTAAGAGAGTAAGCAGCTCAGCCGAGTTAAGCTTTTGACTCTGTATAGTGGTGGTCATGTTCGCAAGGGCTTCCATAATGATAAGGGTTGACTTCATCTCCTGAGTGAGTCTGTGCAGGCTTAGCTTGGCTTCCTCCAATTCTGCCTCCAGAGCAGCCTGTTGATGATAATATTTCTGCATGTAATCGTGGAAATGACTAAATGTGGGTGCTAAAATTACTGGAGAAGTTAATCTCTTCTATAAAATTACGTACGGAGATAAAATAATTGATCAGGTGTAATAGATCATGAACAAGGGCTCGGAAGGCACAGCTTAAATCCTCTGTTCGGTTCAGCAGTAAATAATTAAATATTTAAATTGTTTAATTTGGCGCCTCTCGCCTGAACAGCTGTTCTTTGTAATATTAATTTCTAACACTGCATAATGCATGCGTCAATTGTGCGTTTGTTTTAATCAGTTAGTCTGGCTCTTCGCACAGCTCGAGCTGTTTTCGTTCTTTACTAACTAACTCGCAACCATATACTAATTCGCATACATACATACAGTTCGATAGCAAATTAAATTATAAACTAAAAGAGGACAGAGATCGTTGATTTTGATTTCACTTGTTCAACATTTTTATTTATAATTATTTATTGTGACGCTATGTATGACAATGGAATCTGCGCGACAGCGTCAAGCGATTAAAAAAACGAAAACTTAACGTTATCTTCAGAGTGCCGAAGATTGCAGACTCTTTTCGCAGTTGTTTCTGCCGTAAATCACATGAACGGTGTTGGTCAGTTAATAGGGCCGATTTCGATTTGTATGACAGCTATATAATATAGTAGTCCGATTTTAATAAAATTCAGCACAAACGCGTATAATTATGTAAAAAACGTGTTTGCCGAGTTTTAAAAAGATTAGTCAATAAATGTGCGAGTTATTCCTAAAACCGATTTAGGTTCGTATGGCAGCCATATGATATAGTGGCCCGAACCGACCGATTCAAACTAGTATACTAGCTAGGTAAGAAAGAAGGCCAAGTTTCAGCAAAATAGCTTTTAAACAGAGTAAATTGCATAGAAATAGATGGACAGACGGACTTGGCTATATCGACTCCTCTAGTCATTCTAAGTATTCTAGATGTAACTTTTGTGGGTCTACGAAGTTTGGTTCTGTGCGTTACAAACATCAGAGCAAAATGAATATTTTTTTTTTCTGCGAAAAGAGTATAAAAAAATTCGGAACGTTAAACTCGGGCGCAGCCGAGTTTGAGATACCCTGTACCTGTAGGGAGCGTAAATCAGTATTTTCTATAATATTTTCCTAAGGGCGCTATACAATATAGTTGCGGCGTCTTAAGTTTTTTTTCTTTTTAATTCTTTTTTTTTTATTTTTTCTTTCAATTACTTAATTTATGAAAATATCTCCAAGTATCTACAGCAAAGGGTATTTAGGTTTGCGCATATTTGGAGAAAGAAACCAACACTGTTACATATTCACTTACTCCGTTAAGGTCATGAGCTAAAATTTTCTTTTATTTTAATCCCAAATTTTTTTAGGCTCTTGTATGTTATTACAGCTTAAAGTATGTGTAAAACGAAAATGACAAAAAAAAACAAAAAATCGGAGTTTTTGTCCGATTAGCCCTATGGGAGCTATATGATATAGCCATCTGATTTCAATAAAATTTTGTGCTATTAAAAACTTATACTAAAAACTGTCTTGTGCTTAATTTGGTTGCGATTGGTTCATAAATAATCCATTTTCTGACAAAAAGCTCAGAAATCGGATTTTTTGACCGATTAGCCCTATGGAAGCTATATGATGTAGATGCCCAATTTTATTAAAACTTTGCACAGCTGCTGAGTATTTCAAAGTTCATACTGTTTCTTAATTTGAATAAAATATCTTTAAAGATAAAGAAATTATGACGTTAAAACGATTTTTGCACTTTCGATCGGCCCTATCGGATCTATATGATATAGTTGTCCGCTCAGATCGAAACTGCACATCCTTATTGAGAACACATAAGAACTTCTAACTGCAAACTTTCGTAATAATATGATTGCAAACAAAAAAGTTACGGCCTATAATCTTTTTCCTTTTTTTGAGGTTGTTGTGGTTTTATACTTTTTATTCCGAACCTAAATCGGATATGGAAAAAATATAATAAACCTGATCTAACCTCCAGAACAAATGATTCTTAGCAATAAACCGGAACTTTCTACGCCTTACCATCTCTGAGAACGAGGTGTTCATACAGACGGACAGACAGATAGACAGGCAGACAGAAAGACAGACTGACATGGCTAGATCGATTTCTCTAGTCACCCTGATCATACTTTAGGTAACTTTGGGGGGTCTCCGACGACTCCTTCTCTGTTCATACATTTGACAAACTTAATATAACCTTGTACCTTTTTAGGTACAGGGTATAAAAATATCCCAACGTTATCTTCGGGGTGCCGAAGAATACAGACTCTTTTCGCAGTTGTTTCTGCCGTTAATCACATTAACGGTGTTGGTCAGTTACTAGGGCCGATTTCGATTTGTATGACAGCTATATGATATAGTAGTCCGATTTTAATAAAATTCAGCAGAAACGCGTATATTCGTGTAGAAAACGTGCTAGCCGAGTTTTGAAAAGTTCAGTCAATGAATCTGCGAGTTATTCCTAAAACCGATTTAGGTTCGTATGACAGCTATAAGATATAGTGATCCGATCCGACCGATTCAAACTAGTGCACTAGCTAGGTAAGAAAGAAGGCTATATACCAAGTTTCAGCAAAATCGCATAGACACAGACGGACAGACGTACATGGCTATATCGACTCCTCTAGTGATTCTAAGTATTCTAGATGTAGCTAGATGTGTTGTTGAACGCCATTTGTTATACCCTGTACCTAAAAAGGTACAAGGGTATATTAAGTTTGTCAAATGTATGTAACATAGAGAAGGAGACGTCAGAGACCCCCCAAAGTTACCTAATGTATGATCAGGGTGACTAGAGAAATCGATCTAGCCATGTCCGTCTGTCTGTCTGTCTGTCTGTCCGTCTGTATGAACACCTCGTTCTCAGAGATGGTAAGGCCTAGAAAGTTCCGGTTTGTTGCTAATAATAAGTTGTTCTGCAGGTTAGATCAAGTTTATTATATTTTTTGAATATCCGATTTAGGTTCGGAATAAAAAGTATAAAACCACAACAACCTCAAAAAAAGGAAAAAGTTCATAGGCCATAACTTTTTTGTTTGCTATCATATTATTACGAAAGTTTGCAGTTGGATGTTCTTATATGATCTCAACAGGAACGTGAAGTTTCGATCTGATCGGACAACTATATCATATAGCTCCAGTAGGGCCGATCGAAAGTGCAAAAATCGTTTTAACTTCATAATTTCTTTATCTTTAAAGATATTTTATTCAAATTAAAAAACAATGTGAACTTTAAAATACATAGTAGCTGTGCAAAGTTTTAATAAAATTGGGCATCTACATCATATAGCTTCCATAGGGCTAATCGGTCAAAAAATCCGATTTCTGAGCTTTTTGTCAGAAAATGGATTATTTATGAACCAATCGCAACCAAATTAAACACAAGACAGTTTTTAGTATAAGTTTTTAATAGCACAAAATTTTGTTGAAATCAGGTGGCTATATCATATAGCTCCCATAGGGCTAATCGGTCAAAAAATCCGATTTCTGTGCTTTTTTGTCAGAAAACGGGTTATTTATGAACCAATCGCAACCAAATTAAACACAAGACAGTTTTTAGTATAAGTTTTTAATAGCACAAAATTTTGTTGAAATCAGGTGGCTATATCATATAGCTCCCATAGGGCTAATCAACAAAAACAAAAATACCATATGATAGTTCCTTTTGTAATAACCCAAAGAGCAATGTTTTAATGTGATCTTTGGTCTTAAAGCTATCTCTATTAAATTTGGGAATAAGTCGGGTTTTAGGACACCAATCAATTGTGCAAAATTTAATCGAAATCAGATTGAATTTTTATTATTTTGTCAGAAATACTGATTTACGCTCCCTACAGGTACAGGGTATCTCAAACTCGGCTGCGCCCGAGTTTAACGTTCCGAATTTTTTTTTAATAAAATATTAAAAAATTAAATCAGCCATGACAAACTTGCCCAAGGACGGTTAAAATTTTTTTCTGTGCCGACGATGTAAAGGGGTAAAAGTGTCACACAAGAGTCAAAAAAAAAAATAAATAAAAATGAAAGACACGGTTAATTTACTAACTTCCTATGTGTGTCTCTGTATTGGCCGAAATTTCTTTAATGTAATGCTATAAACTGGTTGAGTGATTCGGTATCCGAGTTAGCTTCGATCAACAAATCTCAATTGAACTTCCTAAGGCGCTTTAAGAGTTTCTGGCAAAATGCACTCTCCGTTGTGTTTAGCTGAACGAGCTCATCAATTAGCTCCATAAAGCTCACCATGAAACTGCCAAACACCTTTTCATACCCATCCACGTCCTTCTCGAAGTCATCGTATTTTATGCCTCCAGCTGACCCCTCTATGACCCCGCAATAGCTTAGACAGACATGGCCTAGTGTTTAAATCGCCCTTACTATGGTTGGAACCTCGGAGAACAGAGTTAGACACACGCTAGTGTCCAGATAGAGATTAAACCTATTCTGAAAATCGTCCACATTTTCTGTCTTCTCTAGGTTCATGATAAATTCCTCCCAATAGCGATTTACCACATCCTCGGTTATGTACTACTCCAGATTCACAATGCTGTTGAGCATGCGTTGGCACAGAATGTAGGACCGTGTAGTCTCTATGATATTATTAGGATGCAGATCGCAGAGAACCGTTAGATGATGCTGGACATAGCGCAGGAAAAACAGTACGCGATGAATCAGCTGTAGTTTGACTTGAACGTGGTCATTCAATATCAGACTGAGTGGCCACTTGACATCATAACGGAGGGTGACTGCCTCAAAGCCGCACATGTCCAGACGCTCCGTTTCATCGTTTTCTGTATGGGCTCCAGACTCGCGGAACTGAGCGCTAGAATCCTGTGGCCTCAACTCATCTATGAGTTAAGTCAATTGGATCACCACTTCGCAGTTCATCAATTCACAATGCAGTGACTCCTTGAAAATATCTTTGGAGCTACTCAGGGCATAAGTCAAATAAGTTTGCATTTTTTCTGAAACTATGCGATCCACAGTTTTCTGCAAAAGATCTTTAGAATTAGTAATAAAGATCTTTAAGTAGTTCTGATTGCACTGTAAAATATTGTCATAAATGTTCTGTAAGTACACCCCGATACGTTACTCTTGAATAATAACCTCCAGCAGTTTGGAAGCCCCCTGTTGGTAGCTCTTTTGAATGATTTCCTCGGGAATGGGTATTTGGGGAGTGTAGGTTAGTGGGGTCTGCATCAATTGCAGCTCAATATTACATTGCCGCAGGATATTCAGATACTTTCCGGCATTGAAAATGGCCTCCAATTTGGGGACCAAAAAACTGGGTACCTTTTTTGGATGCAGGCAGTAGCGCTTCGTCCAATATTCTGAGCAACATTGCTCGGGAGCTAAGAGAGTGCTACTCATGGCCGTAGATTTCTCCATGTCCGAAATGAAGAACTCGTATGTGGGGTCATAGATAATGCCCTTTTGGGTCCAGATTTGCACCATTTTCATATAATTTTTGGAAACTTCTGTCATCAAACCCTCTAAATGTTTGCGGAGTTCTTCGCTTCGGTCCTCTGCCTTGTAAATATTTACTAAGAGAGTAAGCAGCTCAGCCGAGTTAAGTTTTTGACTCTGTATAGTGGTGACCATGTTCGCAAGGGCTTCCATAATGATAAGGGTTGGCTTCATCTCCTGAGTGAGTCTGTGCAGGCTTAGCTAATAGATCATGAACAAGGGCTCGGAAGGCACAGCTAAAATCCTCATTGACCTTAAATCGCACCTTGCCTATGTCCGATTGCTCAAATTGCTCCTTATTTATGTCTGGCTTAATGTGGGAAGTGGGCACCCCGGAAAAGGCATAGATCAGCTCGCGCATCAGAATCTTCTCCTGCTTATCCAGCGGCATCTTTTTGACATTCTCAGTGGGTATACAAAAACCATCGACAGTACCAAGCATCCAAGCTTCCTGTTTGGGTTTCTCATACAATCCATTCAAGGGTGGATGCTCCACAAGCTCTGTGAGATTGCACCATTTTTGATGTTGTTCTTTCGGAGAACCGTTACTACGTACTGAGACGACCTGGGATGTTCCTAACTCTGCCGTCTCCAGTGCATTCTGGTTAGTTTCCTTTGACCTCTCCAAGTCCTCTCTGTTTAAATGCAAACGGTCCATAAAGTTCTTGCTTAATTGTCTGTCCATGTGTTTGGTTGTATAAAATATAAACTTTTCAGGATAAAATAATCTGACATATAAATGTAACTACGAAGTGTAACTACAAAGATGAAAAAAGTGATGTGTAAAATTTGAAATAGTTTTCAATGGCTTCTACGTTCATGTAGCATAAGATAAGAAGTTATAACTGTCTCAAGCATTGTCTTGGCGTTAAATTATTCAAAGCACGATTATCCGAGCCAACTCAATGATGGCAATGGTCCGGGCAGTGGCAACAGACGGACTAAGAATTGCGCATTAGTCAATTGTTTTTATTCTTCTTTTTGGAGCAATTATCTATCTTTATATAAAAGACACGCATGCCGAATTTGAAAGGGATCGGATAATAAATGTAGAACTTCTACATTGCCTAAACCGATTTAGGTCCTAATGCAGCTATATGATATAGTGGTCCGATCCGACCGATTCAAACAAGTGTACTACCTAGATAAAAAAGAAGGCCATGTACCAAGTTTCAGCAAAATAGCTTTTAAACTGGCGGAGTAAATCGCATAGAAACAAACGGACATGACTATATCGACTCCTCTAGTGATTCTAAGTATTCTAGATGTAACTTCTGTGGGTCTACGATGTTTGGTTCTGTGCGTTACAAACATCAGAGCAAAATGAATATACTTTTTTTTCTGCGGAAAGAGTATAATAATAACTATCATCCGGTATTTTTGGTTGCGATTCGTGCATAAAAATCCGATATCTGACAAAAAATACAAAAAATCTAATTTTTTGACCGATTAGCCCTATGGAAGCTATGCGATATAGTCATCCCATTTCAATAAAATTTGGAGTTATTAAAAACTTATACTAAAAGCTGTCTTGTGCTTAATTTGGTTGCGATTGTTTCATAAATAACCCGTTTTCTGACAAAAAAACACAGAAATCGGATTTTTTGACCGATTAGCCCTGTGGGATATATGATGTAGTTGTCCGATCAGATCGAAACTTCACATCCTTATTGAAAAGATATAAAAACTTATAACTACCAATTTTCGTAATAATATGATAACAAACAAACAGGCCCGCGGTGGCTCAGTCGGTAGAACACTGGGCTAACAAGCGGGCGGTCGTGGGTTCGATTCCCACGAAATGCCATGAATGGAACGGCTCTTTCTGGCACCTTTTCGACTATTTCCCCTCTTCTACTATTCCTCTAGCAGAAATAACCACCTCGAAAAGTTTGGCCGCCACCCCCACCTCTGGAATAGTCTGCATCGGGCCAATCACCCAATCAGCTGAAAACTTTAACCGATTACCGAAACCTCAAGAACAAGAACAACAACAACGATCCCCCCACAACCGATGACGAACATCAGCATGTCAAAACGGACGCGAATAGGATAATGGAACGTAAGGACCCTTATGGAACCATCGAGATTAGAGCAATTTGAAAGAGAAATGGACAAGCTTAAAGATCATTATACCCTGGCATCAGTGAGACGAGATGGCGAGACTCTGGAACAACAACAACGTCAAACGGCGGCAAATCGTACTTCACAGCGGGAACAGCACTGGAGGCAGATATGGAGTATGCATCTTCATAGACAACAAGACTAAGAAGACACTCCTCTCCTGGTAGCAAAGTGCGACACCATCACCATCGTGCAATGCTACGCTCCAACGGAAGACGCACATACCGACGATAAAGACGAATTCTACGCCACTCTCACCGCCACCCTGTACAACACCAACAGAGGCGACATAACAATTATAATGGGAGACTGCAATGCCAAGATAGGCCCAAACAACACCGGGCTAGATACACTCATGGGCCAGCATGGCTCTGGTACAAGAAACAACAATGGCGACAGACTAATAGGCTAATGCCAAACATTTCAACTAGTGATCGGTGGCTCGGTGTTCCCACATAAAGAAATCAAACAAAACAAATACACCTGGACTTCTCCAAATGGGCGCACCAGAAACCAGATAGATCACATATGCATAAGCAAGAAATGGAGACGATCACTGAGTGATGTAACAAGCGAGACGCATCCATCGACAGTGACCACGAGCTTAATAGTCAGAACAATTCAAATCAAATTGAAGAGACATCACGCCGCGGCCACCAACAGAGAAAGCACAACACGACCGCCCCGCTTCAACCTACACAAACTTGATGATCCCACCATCTCGGCCAGAATGACGTCAAGATTGCAAAATCAGATAACCACGCAAGAAGTACTCCCCTGGGAACACACATGCTCCACACTGAGACAGATAGCGGAAGAAGTCATTGGAACCCAACAGCGACGTCGCTCCAAGTGGATTTCGGAAAGGACTTGGGAACTAATAAACAGAAGAAACAACCTCAAGACTATGGCCCAACAGAATAGCCAAGTAAACGACGAACACCGTGTACTTTGCACACTGGTAAAGAAATCCGCAAGAGCTGATAAAAGGGCAATAACTGATAATATTGCAGCCAACGCAGAAAGCGCAGCCCAAGACAACAACATACGTGGCCTATATCAGACTATCGCCAAGCTAGCAGGGAGCCCCCAACAGCAAGACCGGCCAATCTGAGACAAAAACGGAAATCTCCTATCTGATGATGATGCACAACTCCAAAGATGGCAACAGCACTTCCAAGAAATTTGTCACACAGTCATACAAGACGAAACTGTGGAAGACCAACTATTCTGGACGTTGCCGGCAGTAGCGAACAGAAACTTGAGAATTTCGCACTCAGCCCCATCCACGAGAGACATCGCACACGCAATTATGAGATTGAAGTGCAATAAAGCAGCTGGAGAAGACGGCATCCCTGCCGAACTCCTCCGGATAGATGCACACCTATTGGCCGAAGCACTGCTTCTACACTTCAACCGAATTTGGGAGCTCAAGATGATACCAGACATCTGGAAACGCAGTATCATCATCAAACTCCCAAAGAAAGGGGATCTCAGTGATTGCAACAACTGGCGAGGAATAACACTGCTCAACATCAGCTATAAAATCCTAGCAACCCTGTTGAACGAGCGACCACAGGAAAAATCGAACCAACACTCCGAGATGAACAGGCAGGCTTCAGACCGCAGAGGAGTTGCGTAGACCTGGCAAATACACTTCGCGCAATAACCGAGCAAGCAGCGGAATGGCGCTTGCCGTTGTACCTCCTGTTCATCGATTTTAAGAAGGCGTTCGACACAGTGAAGAGGGAAGCGATATGGCAGGCACTCGCGAGGAAAGGAGTCCCAGACAACATCATTGCAATAATCAAAGCAATGTACGAAAACGTAGAGTTGTCGGTACTGCACAAGGGCTGCCCCCTGTCACCCGCACTCTTCAACCTGGTAGTAGACGAGATCATGAGAGAAGTGTGTACAGACAGACGCGGAATCACGTGGAACCTCACACAACACCTAGAGGACCTGGATTACGCGGACGAAATCTGCCTCATATCTCATAAGCTCAGTGACATCCAAGCCTAAGCGAATGACCTCTCCAGGATTGCCAGCAGAGTTATGACCTATAAAATTTTTACTTTTTCTGAAGTTGTTGTGGTTTTATGCTTTTTATTCCGAAGCTAAATCGGATATCGAAAAAAATTTAATAAACTTGATCTAACCTGCAGAACAAATGATTATTAGCAACAAACCGGAATTTTCTAGGCCTTACCATCTCTGAGAACGAGGTGTTCATACAGACAGATCGATTTCTCTAGTCACCCTGGTCATACTTTAGGTAACTTTGGGGGGGTCTCCGACATCTCCTTCTCTATGTTATATACATTTGACAAACTTAATATACCCTTGTACCTTGTAAGGTGTTGTAGAAGGAAGCGTTTTTCCTCCCGCATGAAAATCGGAAGGGGCAGGGGATGAAAAACACGCGCAAACTAAAACCACCGCCAATGAATGTTCTTAAGCTACTAACTCTTTATTCAGTATACATATATGCCAGACGTAGCTGGCGAAGGTGTATGAAGAAGTAACAAGCAAAAATTGCCAGACGCCGCCAACGAACAGGGCGCGCAACAATGCAAGGATATGAGTGAGACTATTGCAAATAACTCACTCAAATTAAAATCAAATGCAAAAGGCTAAAGTGTGCTCAAACATACCGGACCCATTAAAAGGACGCGGTTCTTTTAAGAAACTGGAAGTAGTGCTAATTTATGAATAGGTCGCTTGATAATTCCTCTAGCAGTTCGCACTTTCGCTACTCGCACTCGCTGATCCCGTGCGTGACACGGCCCATAATCCATTTAAGGGGAGGGAAATTATCTTCATGAACGAGAACCAAATCTCCAACAGATAAATCGGCATGAGTCTTTGTCCATTTCGAATGAACTTGCAGTTCGCCAATGTATTCATGAAGCCAGCGCCGCCAAATATGTTGTCGTATGCCAGACACACGAATCCAGCGCTTCATTTCTCTTCTCTACATTTCTCATTTCTCTCTCAGTATCCGGGTAGTCTGGCAAGACTCTCAGTGGCTTACCAGTTAGAAAATGTCCAGGAGTGAGTGCATTTAAATCATTTGGATCAGTTGACAAAGGAGACAGTGGCCGGGAATTTAGAATAGCCTCCACATCAGTCATCACTGTAGTGAGCTCCTCGAAGGTGAGTCGAGCGTTCATCAAACTAGGTACCAACAGTCTCTTGGCACTATTAACCGCTGCCTCCCAAAGGCCTCCAAAATGTGGTACTCTGGGGAGGGAAAATCGAAAGTTTATAATCTCATCAGAGCAAAATCGAACAATTGATTGTTGTGTTTCGTTTTTGAAAAGAAATTCCTTAAGTTCCATTAATTGCTTACTGGCTCCAGTAAAATTCGATGCGTTGTCGCAAAATATACTTGATGGCAATCCTCTTCGGGCGATCATACGCCTTAAAGCGGCAATAAATGCATCAGTTGAAAGATCCGAAACCACTTCGATGTGTACTGATTTTGTACTGAAACAGACAAATATCGCAATATAAGCCCTAATTGGACCCTTGCCTCGAATTCGCAAATATACGTTGACAGGTCCACAAAAGTCAACTCCCCATGTGGCAAATGGTCTTCATGGTGACAGTCTTTCCATTGGTAGGTTTCCCATAATTTGTTGCTGTAGTTTGGGTTTGTAGCGCACACAGTGGACACATTCCCTGACTATACTGCGTGCCAAGTTCCGAGCGTTTACAATCCAGAATTGTAGTCGTATCAGTCCAACCAATCCCTTTGGACCTGCGTGATAATTGTGTTGATGTAAATATCGAACATATTTACGAACGAAGTCATCTTGGCTTGGTAACAGAATTGGTTGTTTGATCCCTTCTGGGACATTAGACGTCCACCAACTTTTATGAGCAAGAAACCATCTGTGGAATGTAAGAACGGGTTAAGAAACTTTATATGACTTCTTCCATGCTTCTCCTTTTTAAGAGAGGCGATTTCTTCAGGAAAATTTTGTGCTTGTATGTTCCATACGATGCAATGGAACGCATGTTTTAGTTTTTCTGGTGCCAGTGTAAGCACGTCAAATTCAGTGACCTTCTATCGAGAATGCTCAATGTATCGTAACATCCAAGCAACAATGCGCAGGCATTTACGATGTGAACTGATACCTTGAAGATATTCCAGAAAGTGATTGTGATCAACTGAAATTTTAAACGCCGATTTGCGTTTTTCCAAGTTCACTGCGGTTTAAGGTTTACGTCTTGTCTCTTATCCGCCGGCCATTTGGCGGAGTATACGCCGGCCCAGAAAACCAAATAGAGTTCCGTAGTTCCAGCTGGATTGAACTGCGTAGGTACGAATCTCCAAGTGCAATTGGAGGTGTTCTCTTGTATGGCCGAAACTCGATCACGAACAAATGTAGATAGGGTAGCTGAATGCTGACGAATCCAATGCAGGACAGTTTGCGAATCGCTCCATAAAAATGTGGTATACTCCTGCATGATGCATTTGCTTATTTTTGTGAACAATAGTGCCAATAAGTGTGCTCCACTCAATTCTAGTTTAGTAATTAATAGCTTCCGTGTTGGTGCGACTCTTGATTTCGATGTGATTAGTTGTACCAAAACTCTACAATTACCATCTATTGTACGCGCGTAGATACAACATCCGTAAGCTCGTATTGAGGCGTCACAAAATCCATGTATCTGAAGCTCCTTAGTATCTGACTGCAGGCAATAGCGAGGTATTGCGAGAGACTCCAGTGATGACATCGAATCGACAAAACTTAAAAAGGCTTGATGTAGCTGTTGTGAAACGGCTTCGTCCCACTGTAGTCTTGATAGCCATAACTCTTGCAAGATTATTTTGACGTGACGATGATCGGTGCGACCAAGCCTAGTGGGTCAAATACCAATAATGAAAGTGATAATATTTTGTGACTTGTGACAGGATCCGATGTTTCTTTCGGCCGAAATGTGAATAAGAAGACATCCCGTGTTTGATCCCATGATAAACCAAGTGTACTTGTAACACCTGCGTTTTCCAAATTCGAGTCTTTTATGGTCAAATCATCCACAAAGTCTGGGTGGTTTGAATGCCATTTTGCCAATTCAAACTTTCCTTTTTCCAGTATGTTGACTACTTCTGTCTTCAATTGTCGTAGTCCATCCACAGTATCATGTCCACAAAGAAAGTAGTCTATATAAAATGATGCCTTTATTGCTTGAGCTCCAATCTTATATTACTCAGAATAACAGTCAGCCAAATGTGCCATAGCTCCTATAGCAAGGTATGGAGCGGATGCCATACCGTAAGTCACAGTATTCAACTCGTAGATGTTTAGCTTCTCATCTGGCGAGCTTCTCCAAAGGATATACTGAAATTTACGATCAATGGGATTAATAAGAACTTGTCTAAATATTTTAATGACATCGGCAGTTATGGCAAATCGATACATTCGGAAGCGCAAAAGCAATACATATAAATCGGGTTGAATGGTAGGCCCTACCATTAATATATCATTAAGTGATCTTTGGGAAGATGTTTGACTGGATGCGTCAAATACGACTCTCAATTTTGTTGATGTGCTGTTTAATTTAAAGACACTATGGTGTGGAATGTAATAATGAGGTTCCTTCAATTTGGGGCGACCTTCAAAGTCATGTGCTGCAAGTTTTTTATGTCTGGTGTGCGAGATAATCGTCTTTCAAGAGCTTCAAATCGTCTCTTAGCTTGTCCGAACGATTGACCTAGGTAACTCGGATCATCCTTGAATGGTAGTTGTACCATAATTCTGCAATACGGCTGACGCTTAACGGTCCGACTAAATTCTTTTCCACAATAATTCTGTTCTGGAGTAAACTTCTTTAATGGTAAATTGACGTCTTCCGAACGCCATAGTTGTTCTATGTTTTTGTTAAAGTGTTGTGTAAGGTGGGCAGACCCGGGCCCAACTTAACTTGACCAACTGTCAAAATTTCAAAAAAGGTTTCAATTTTAATTAGTAAATCAATTTTACGAGGTTTATTGAAACTAGCATCTGCCAACGATAAATTTTTAGGCACATTCCAAGACGAAATGTTTATGTCAATATCAGGCTGATAAGCGATATGTGACACAACACAAAAATCAAGTGAGAAATTGGATTTCTCCAAACGAGACTTCACTGTAGTGGACATTTTGTGATTAACATCTGTACGCGAATCACCAGCGCTGAATATTGTCATGTTGTGTTTATGCTTTGTTAAACGCAAGGCCTGTGCGAATTCATCCGAAATCAGATTCAGAATCAGATGAGTCTTGTACCAATACGATGGCCGTAGCCAAGATAGCTTGCTTCGATGGCTTGTTGTTGTGTGCATGTGAAACAGCGGTTTCAGGCTGTGCCATCAATGGTGATGTCCCTGGAACTGTTTATTTGGTTCTGTGCAAAAAAGTGTGATGTAAGCCATTACAGGTACGGCACTTATGCGTAGATGGGCACTTTCGAGGTTGGTGACCCTTTCCAATGCAGGACAGTTTGCGAATCGCTCCATAAAAATGTGGTATACTCCTGCATGATGCATTTGCTTATTTTTGTGAACAATAGTGCCAATAAGTGTGCTCCACTCAATTCTAGTTTAGTAATTAATAGCTTCCGTGTTGGTGCGACTCTTGATTTCGATGTGATTAGTTGTACCAAAACTCTACAATTACCATCTATTGTACGCGCGTAGATACAACATCCGTAAGCTCGTATTGAGGCGTCACAAAATCCATGTATCTGAAGCTCCTTAGTATCTGACTGCAGGCAATAGCGAGGTATTGCGAGAGACTCCAGTGATGACATCGAATCGACAAAACTTAAAAAGGCTTGATGTAGCTGTTGTGAAACGGCTTCGTCCCACTGTAGTCTTGATAGCCATAACTCTTGCAAGATTATTTTGACGTGACGATGATCGGTGCGACCAAGCCTAGTGGGTCAAATACCAATAATGAAAGTGATAATATTTTGTGACTTGTGACAGGATCCGATGTTTCTTTCGGCCGAAATGTGAATAAGAAGACATCCCGTGTTTGATCCCATGATAAACCAAGTGTACTTGTAACACCTGCGTTTTCCAAATTCGAGTCTTTTATGGTCAAATCATCCACAAAGTCTGGGTGGTTTGAATGCCATTTTGCCAATTCAAACTTTCCTTTTTCCAGTATGTTGACTACTTCTGTCTTCAATTGTCGTAGTCCATCCACAGTATCATGTCCACAAAGAAAGTAGTCTATATAAAATGATGCCTTTATTGCTTGAGCTCCAATCTTATATTACTCAGAATAACAGTCAGCCAAATGTGCCATAGCTCCTATAGCAAGGTATGGAGCGGATGCCATACCGTAAGTCACAGTATTCAACTCGTAGATGTTTAGCTTCTCATCTGGCGAGCTTCTCCAAAGGATATACTGAAATTTACGATCAATGGGATTAATAAGAACTTGTCTAAATATTTTAATGACATCGGCAGTTATGGCAAATCGATACATTCGGAAGCGCAAAAGCAATACATATAAATCGGGTTGAATGGTAGGCCCTACCATTAATATATCATTAAGTGATCTTTGGGAAGATGTTTGACTGGATGCGTCAAATACGACTCTCAATTTTGTTGATGTGCTGTTTAATTTAAAGACACTATGGTGTGGAATGTAATAATGAGGTTCCTTCAATTTGGGGCGACCTTCAAAGTCATGTGCTGCAAGTTTTTTATGTCTGGTGTGCGAGATAATCGTCTTTCAAGAGCTTCAAATCGTCTCTTAGCTTGTCCGAACGATTGACCTAGGTAACTCGGATCATCCTTGAATGGTAGTTGTACCATAATTCTGCAATACGGTTGACGCTTAACGGTCCGACTAAATTCTTTTCCACAATAATTCTGTTCTGGAGTAAACTTCTTTAATGGTAAATTGACGTCTTCCGAACGCCATAGTTGTTCTATGTTTTTGTTAAAGTGTTGTGTAAGGTGGGCAGACCCGGGCCCAACTTAACTTGACCAACTGTCAAAATTTCAAAAAAGGTTTCAATTTTAATTAGTAAATCAATTTTACGAGGTTTATTGAAACTAGCATCTGCCAACGATAAATTTTTAGGCACATTCCAAGACGAAATGTTTATGTCAATATCAGGCTGATAAGCGATATGTGACACAACACAAAAATCAAGTGAGAAATTGGATTTCTCCAAACGAGACTTCACTGTAGTGGACGTTTTGTGATTAACATCTGTACGCGAATCACCAGCGCTGAATATTGTCATGTTGTGTTTATGCTTTGTTAAACGCAAGGCCTGTGCGAATTCATCCGAAATCAGATTCAGAATCAGATGAGTCTTGTACCAATACGATGGCCGTAGCCAAGATAGCTTGCTTCGATGGCTTGTTGTTGTGTGCATGTGAAACAGCGGTTTCAGGCTGTGCCATCAATGGTGATGTCCCTGGAACTGTTTATTTGGTTCTGTGCAAAAAAGTGTGATGTAAGCCATTACAGGTACGGCACTTATGCGTAGATGGGCACTTTCGAGGTTGGTGACCCTTTCCAAAACAATTAAGGCATAGATCAAGGTGTTTTGCAAGATCATAACGCGGCTCCACTGTCATTTCTTTAAGCTGAGGACAACGAAAGGATCGATGATCTTGGCCGGAACAAATTACACATACCTGACTTGTGCAGTTAAATGATAAACCATGATGTGGTGTTGATTGGATACGTGACTTGCGTAGTCCCTGATTGCGGCTGGTTTGGACCTCTATTTTTCCCATCGATTCCAAGTATTGACAATGTCGCTCAATTACCTGAACACACAGATCCCATGAAGGCAATCCTGAGAAATCCAAAGACTCGTTCCACTTGCACCTAGTGCCAACATCTACCTTTTCCATGATAACAGAGATTAGCATGGCTTGTGCGATTTGAGATTCGCTTTCAATTGACTTGAGAGAGTTATACAGAGCTGTAGCATTATCAATCAGACTTCTTAATTGTTGACTATTTGAGTTGGTGACACTGGGCAATTGGAAGAGTGAATTTATATTGTCCACAAAAACTAGTGTTGGATTATCATAGCGTTCCTTTAGGCGCTGCAGTGCCTTTTCGTAGTTTTCCGGGGTGATTTGGAAAGCTCTCACTGTTTCCAAGGCTGCTTCCTTTAGACAACTAATCAACTGATTAAACTTTTCAATAGCTGACAAACATGATTGCTGGTCGACGACCTGTCCAAATAAGGAAATAAAATTTTTATATTCAGCATATTTACCATCAAATATAGGTAGAACGATTCTAGGCAACTTCATATCAGTCGAACTCATGGGAGACGGAAGAGTGTCCACAAATGTTGAGTTTGCGTATCGAGATCCATCAAGCTCTCCACGAGTTGTATCATTTGGGTCCAAGTCCTCAATGTTAGACTGGACCGTCATTGCTTGTTTAAAATAAGCCTCCAAAATTCCAAGGCGACATTGTAGTTCATCAGCAGGAAGTGGGTTTGCATTCGATGAATCCTCAATGTTGCGAATGCGTGTGATATTGCGACGAATATTTGAGCGTTGTTGTTTGTAATTTTCCAAATTCATTTTGACGACTAAATTATGAACCAATGCGACGAGAGTAGAGGTGGTACATAAAGAAGCGAACTTCGAGAACAAGTTTAACTCAAACGATCACGCGTGCTAGACATGGGCGATGGCAGAGTTGGTACAAGCAAGTGAATTTGCGATCATGCGATATGACGTCACAGCTGCGGTGAGTCGGTCAATGTGACGAATTTGAGAAGTGCAACGCGCTGGGTTGGCACCTGCAATACAATCGACGACGATGGGTCGAAAGCCTATGAGTATTTATGCGAAATACTAGCAGCGACAACGGTGGGTCACAACTAGTGTCCAAGTGTCCACGATTCGACAGCGATGGGTCGAATGTGAGGTTTCGGCGGATTCGCTATGTAACAACGCTGGGTTACAATAGATGACCAGCGTCTTTTTAATTTCACGAATTTACTTTATCACTACCCCACGTTGGGCGCCATGAAAATCGCGCAAATTAAAACCACCGCCAATGAATGTTCTTAAGCTACTAACTCTTTATTCAGTATACAGACGCAGCTGGTGAAGGGGTATGAAGAAGTAACAAGCAAAAATTGCCAGACGCCGTGAAGTTTGAATTGTTACCCGTCTGACTTTTCCATCTTGGGCGGCAACTGTCCCGATGAGGCGTTCTCTTGGCCACAAGTTTCTTGACAAATTCGCGTCCACCACTATGACGATGTTTCCCTCAGCGATAGGCGCCGACTTGTGGAACCATTTTGCTCGTCTTGCTAGTACCGGTGTGTTTCCAGAAGCAATTCGCAAATAGCTGCGTTTGCTGCCAACGTTATCGGAGGTCCATCTCAGCGTCACATGTTGGGCTGCATCCATTTTCCGTACAGATGTGTAACGATTCGGTGTTAGAGTCACATCACCCTCAGAATCTAAGCTAACATAAGTTAAGGGGCGAGAATTAATGATGAGTTCGATTTCTATCTTAGAGCATCTTAGACTCTCGTCGTTGAACGAGTAATTTGGTCATATACTTTTCAATACGGTTTTCGTTGATGTTACAGGACGTTCCCAAGTGCCACCCATATGTGGTGCACCCGGTGGGTTAAATTTCAATTTCACTCGATCATACTTAACGGTCATGGTATCGACGTCTATCTTTATGAGTTGTTCCTTTATTGATTTTTCTGTCGATCTAAAGTTCGTCCCTTTGTCTGAATATATTTCAGCCTGAGTTCCACGCCGTGCCATGAAGTTTCGTATATACATGATGCACGAATTGGTGTTCATAATGTGTGAGATTTCAAAGTTAACCGCTCGAAGTGTTAGATAAGTAAACAGTGCTACCCATCTCTGCATCGTCTGACGACGTTCGTAACTGGATGCTTTTCTTAACCCACACAACTAGCATGCATTTCGGACAGATTTGTACAGAAGACGAAGTTTTGGAATATATAAAGATGCCCTTATATTATTGACGACCGTCTCATGACTTATGTGATGACTTTTCATGATTCGCTCTCACCAACAAAAACTTAATATTGCTATTCCTTGGCGTCCTCCTGACAGTTTATATAATTAAGGTCTGCCACATTGAGCTTGGTTGGAACCCGGAACCACTGGCCCACATCCGAATTTTCCAGTATCTCTCCCACTCTATGCATGACAAACTGCTGAAAGCTACACGGTCCGTTTTCAGCCATTGCAAAACGGTTCTAGAGTCCGACAAGTATGTGACACTATCTATTCTGAGCCCGCGCCGGCAGTTCTATTCGAGGAAAGGACAACGGTGCCACTTTACATTTTGCCGCAACCAACGTAACGCCACTGCTTTGCTCCGAGATATACGCAGGTATCCAACCGCTGCATATCCATATTCGCTGGGGTCAGCAAACATATGCATATGAACTTCATACGTCTCTGTCGTCGTTTGGAAATAACATCTAGGTATCTCGATGCCCTGGACCTTAGGAAGTACACGCTTCCATTGCCGCCAGTCGTCATTCAACGCCGGTGGCAACTCTTCATCCCATCAAATGTTTACCCGCAAACACATCTTGGAGTATGATTTTCAAGCCGGTCGTATAACATGACACCAGTCCCAGAGGGTCAAAAATTGACATCAGTACTTCTGAGGGACTTCTCTTTTCGTAGGAATAACGGCTTTTACCAGTACATCCCGTTTGAGGCGAGCAAATCTGAGGGAATACTTAAAAACATCAGTTTAAGGCTCCCAATACATACCGTGAACCTTTTCGGTGTCTCCGAATTGAACTGGAGTTTGAGTCGTAGCATCTTTATCATCTCCGAGTTGCGTTAGGACCTTTTTTCAGTTAGAAGCCCAATTTCTAATTCTGAAGCCTCCACCTCGGTGCATTTCAAAAACAATTTTCACCAACTCCAGACATTCCTGCTCGCTGTCCATGATATCTATGTAGTCATCAACATAATGTGCGTTCTGGATTGCTTCATGTACTCGTGGATACTTTTGGCGATATGGTTCAACATTTTTATTTCTAATATAGTGTGCGATGCATTGCGCACAATTTATGTCAAATGTCGTAGCGCGTATGACATATACTTTTACTTGATCGTTGCTTCTATCATACCATAGGAAACGTTGCGCATTCATGTCTTCAGTTCGGATATTAATGCGATGAAACATCTCTGCTATGTCGCCGCAAACTGCAAATTTTCCCATTCTGAACGCAAGCAAGACGTCCATGGGAGGCGTCAACAGATCCGGACCGGTGAACATAAAGTCATTGAGGGATGTACCATGAGACTTAGCTGCTGCGTCCCATACGAGTATGATTTTACCAGGCTTATTAGGATTATGAACTATGGAAATGGGTAGATACCAAGTTCGCCTGACCGCGCAGACCACATCCGATTGTCTCAATTTCCAACAAGTTTTTTATCTGGGCCTCTATTTTCAGATAGAGGTCTGGCTCACGATTTATCCTAGTCTTCAAGCACTTTAGTCGATTCAGCGCATTTTGGTAGCTCTCAGGAAGCTCTACGTTTTCGTTGCGCCACAAGAGTCCAGCCTCAAATTGTGCGTCCGATCCAAAATTCGCATGGCTGCCTCGTTATCCTTCGACTGTAGCCTCTGAGGTCTGGAGCTCTCCAATGTAAAGATTTCTTTTACGATATCGTGCAGCTCTTGCCAGCCGCACTTGCAATGATGATGGAAATACCATTTCCTTGGTCCATGTGCCTTGAATTCTTCAGCCCAACGAACACCTCGACGTGATCGGTCCGGTTTGGCTTCCCTCTCGTATTTTACGTGGTACCGCAATCTTCTAATTGTCTGTGCCAATTGGCTGTACACTGTTGTATTATGCTAGAAGAATCGCTTTTTGAATATCGGTATGCGTTGCTTAGCTCATCTGCGTTGACAGTTTGCTTGGAAAGACCAATATTGTGAATATAATATGAAAATTATTCATCCAATAACGCTTTTTCCCGTTCACGTCTGAGATTTGTATTGATGCCTGTACGGATGAACCTTCGCTTGGTTTAGCTTCGCCGGTCCATTAAAGGCAAATTGGCTTTGGTGTGCCCTTGATGCCTAAGCGGTTGAACGTTGACTGATCGATTAAGGTGACATTAGAGCCCGAATCCAGGAACGCATGAACTTGAATATCCTTGCCTGCTGCATATAGATTTACTGGTAGAATGCGAAAGTGACTTTTCTTTACCTCAGTATGGGTGGTAACGAGTGCGAGCTCCTCGTCATGCCTTTGATTTACTCAAACCCTATTATCCTGTGGGACCTTTTTATGGAGCAATGGACGATGTTTCTGCATGCAGTCGTTTATCCCACATGCTCTCTTCCTGAAGCAACCCATTCGATGATTCCCGACGCATCGATAGTAAGCCTTCTGTTCCCTCGCCATTTTCCACCAATCTTCCACGGACATTCCTTGGAGTTTAGCGCATTTAATTGCAGAGTGCTCCGACGATCCGTATCCAATACATTTTGTTTCGAACAGCTTGAACCTTTCAGATCGTTGTTGAGGGATATTTATTTTATCATGATACTGGACGCTGTCATTATTGATGTGCGTATTTACCGCACTACTTTTATATGCTTCTGCCAGGTGATACAACCAGTCACTGAACTCTAAGACAGGTAGCTGACCGCTTTAAGGGCATATTGCCCATTGAAGTTTATAGTTCTTTTGGAGTTTGTCCACAAGCTCCTTCACCAGCATTGCATTATTTAGGTGGGCTTCTATCTTCTTCTGTCTCCATTGTTACACAGATATTGCGTATGGCAAATCCGAATTCTACAAGATCTTATAATTAATCTTTTGGTTGTGGCAATTTTCTTACCATTTCAATCGTCCTTTCGAGGATTTGCTCAGGCCTTCCGAAAAAACATTTTTAAAGTTTTTATGAAATCGGGTACCATAGTGGGTAGAAAAATTTTGTCTTTAACCAACTAACGTGCTTTGCCAGTAAGACATTTTTGCAGTCGCAGAATGTTCTTCTCGTTCGAGAAGCCTGCAACCGCTGTGCTGTGTTCAAATATGCTGATGAACATTGCCCATTCTTCAAGATCTCCGCTGAACTTCGGCAAGGTCCTATCTATGACTTGTCTAGCTGCTAATTGAAAATTTGTAGCGTATCCAATTCCCGCTGTTCCAGCTTCACTGGTAGAATCGGGAAAATTTTCCATTTGCCCAAGGATTATATATTTCTATTCGATATATCTTTCCACCGCCGCCGTTTTCACCTCCAACATAGCAAGCATAATTTGTCGTTGATTAATTGCACCATGTGCAATTCTCTGCTGGTGAAAGGATCATCGTGATAGTATCCGATTGTGTGCTATTCCCAGTGCAATGTTGACAACTCCACTCCAGATACTTTATGTTTGTTCCCACTCCGACGCAGACAAACTGAAACCATTTACGTCACTGTACCCAATCTTCGACTTCGTTCCTCTTATAACGGTTTTTGCATACTTTACAAGCTGAGATGTACTTTTGTTCGTGTAGACCTTTTCAATGAATGCGGCGTCAGTTACGCACTTATTTATGCGTTCAAATTCTTTTGTTCACATATGTATGTGCATGTATATGCAGGCGTCTGTCTGCCGGCCAATTGATCGAAGCGCTTCTAAGAAAAGCACACAACTTTATTTCGCTAAGTTATGAAATTCATTCACTATTTCCCAATTTATTCTCAGATGGAATGTTCTTTAAAATGTCAACGCCAAGATCAAGAGCTGTAGTTCTAACAGACTCCTTTGAAGCAAACACAAGTTTCTGTTAGTTAATTATTTATTTAAACCATTAAAAATTTCGCTTTCCGCGTATGCAAATTTTGCATATCCAATTTGGTTTTTTTTTCGATGATTTTTGGGTCAACATAAAAAATGAACTTGCTTTTTAGCGTGTCCAATTGATTTTATACACAAAATTTCATAGCTCTAGCTTTTATAGTTTGCGAGACATTTGAGATTACGACTGAACAAAAAGGGGGGGAGGGGTGGAGGCTATCATCACTTTTACTAATAACTTCTGTGTTTATGATCCGATTTAACTCATCTTGGTGTCAAGCGAAAGATATTGTTATTGCGCATAGTTGGTAGCAACTAATAAATACTATGAGCTTAAAGCTGCAAAAAGTACACCGCTCTGAAGTTCCATTCAACTTTTCCTTTTCAAGAGGTCAACAGACTGACCAAATTTGGTTATCCTAGCTCTTTTAGTTCTTGTGATATTTCCGATTATTCAAATATTAACTAATGGCTCCCATGGGGGAGGGGAGTCGGATCAATATAAAAAAATTAACTTGCTCTTTCCCGTGTCCTATACAATCTTCATTCAAAAATTTATATTTCTAGCTTTTGTAGTTTCTGAGATCCTTATTTCATACAGACGGACAGACAGACGGACACGGCCCAATCGATTTCGCTAGTCACCACATACAACCACATACTACAACTACATAGTCAATCCGAAGAAGCCTTTCATCTGTCAAGTAGCCGATTATGATCAGCAGCTCAAACAAGTTAATTGGAGCAAGCAAGCTTAACAAGAAAATTCCGGGCACTACTCGCCTGCTGCCTCAACTTGAAAATAATAATAAAAAATCCCAACGTTAACTTCGGGGTGCCGAAGATTATAGACTCTTTTCGCAGTTGTTTCTGCCGTAAGTCACATGAAGGGGGTTGGTCAGTTAATTGGGCCGATTTCCATTTGTATGACAGCCGATTTTAATAAAATTCAGCACAACCGCGTATATTTATGTAGAAAACGTGTTAGCCGAGTTTTGAAAAAATCAGTCAATAAATGTGCGAGTTATTCTCTAAACCGATTTAGGTTCGTATGGCAGTTATATGATATAGCAGTCTGATCCTTGCGAAACATATATTAAAAGCTATAAACAACATAGGCATGCTAAATTTTAACAGGAGCGGATAATAAATGTGTGAGCTATTCGCTTAACCGATTTAGTTTCGTATGACAGATCTAAGATATAGTGCTCCGATCCGGCCGATTCAAACTAGTGTACTAGCTAGGTAAGAAAGAAGGCTAAATACCAACTTTCAGCAAAATAGCTTTTAAGACGACGGAGTAAATCGCATAGAAACAGACGGAAAGACGGACATGGCTATATCGACTCCTCTAGTGATTCTAAATATTCTAGATGTAGCTTTTGTGGGTCTACGATGTTTGGTTCTGGGCGTTACAAACATCAGTGCAAAATGAATATACTTTTTTTCTGCGAAAAGAGTATAATAATAATAATAATAATAATTTCCCCACATTCCAACTGTTGGCCCATAAAGAGTTACAATGGAACTACAGAGGAAAAATGTTAATATGCGGCAATGTTATAGATGTTTTGGCTTTGATCAAAACAAAAACTGAAAGACTCCCAACAACAGCGAAGTTCTATCAGAAATACTAGAAACCAGACTGTTCAGCAGCATCTTTCAAACTCAAACCAAACTCAACATTCTAATGAAACGTTAGGACAAGCCATTAACTCAATGCAGCAGACCATAGCAGGTCTTCACACTGAAAAACCGTGTGTCCGCTCACACAAAGAATACAAAAATTGTTGTTGAACGTTATTTTTTTTTAATAAAATATTAAAAAAATAAATCAGCCATGGCAAACTTGCCCAATGACGGTAAAAATTTTTTTCTGTGCCGACGATGTGAAGGGGTAAAATTTTCATACAAGAGTCAAAAAAAAAAATAAATAAATAAAAAATAATAATAAAAATGAAAGACACGGTTAATTTACTAACTTCCTATGTGTGTCTCTGTGTTGGCCGAAATTTCTTTAATGTAAAGCTATAAACTGGTTGAGTGATTCGGTATCCGAGTTAGCTTCGATCAAAAAATCTCAATTGAACTTCCTAAGGCGCTTTAAGAGTTTCTGGCAAAATGCACTCTCCGGTGTGTTTAGCTGAACGAGCTCATCAATTAGCTCCATAATGCTCACCATGAAGCTGCCAAACTCCTTTTCATACCCGTCCACTTCCTTCTCGAAGTCATCGTATTTTATGCCTCCAGCTGACCCCTGCATGTACCCGCAATAGCTTAGACAGACATGACCTAGTGTATAAATCGCCCTTACAATGGTTGGGACCTCGGAGAACAACGTTAGACACACGCTAGTGTCCAGAAAGAGATTAAACCTATTCTGAAAATCGTCCACATTTTCTGCCTTGTCTAGGTTCATGATAAATTCCTCCCAATAGCGATTTATCACATCCTCGGTTATGTACTGCTCCAGACTCACAATGCTGTTGAGCATGCGTTGGCACAGAATGTAGGACCGTGTAGTCTCTATGATATTATTAGGATGCAGATCGCAGAGAACCGTTAGATGATGCTGGACATAGTGCAGGAAAAACAGTACGCGATGAATCAGCTGTAGTTTGACTTGAACGTGGTCATTCAATATCAGACTGAGTGGCCACTTGACATCATAACGGAGGGTGACTGCCTCAAAGCCGCACATGTCCAGACGCTCCGTTTCATCGTTTTCTGTATGGGCTCCAGACTCGCGGAACTGAGCGCTAGAATCCTGTGGCCTCAACTCATTTATGAGTTGAGTCAATTGGATCACCACTTCGCAGTTCATCAATTCACAATGCAGTGACTCCTTGAAAGGATCTTTGGAGCTACTGAGGGCATAAGTCAGATAAGTTTGCAATTTCTCTGGAACTATGCGATCCACAGTTTTCTGCAAAAGATCTTCAGAATTAGTAATAAAGATTTTTAGGTAGTTCTGATTGCACTGCAAAAAATTGTCATAAATGTTCTGTAAGTGGGCCCCGATACGGTACTCTTGAATAAGAACCTCCAGCAGTTTGGAAGCCCCCAGTTGGTAGCTCTTTTGAATGATTTCCTCGTGAATAGGTATTTGGGGAGTGTAGGTTAGTGGGGTCTGCATCAATTGCAGCTCGACATTACATTGCCGCAGGATATTCAGATACTTGCCGGCATTGAAAATGGCCTCCAATTTGGGGACCAAAAATCTGGGTACCTTTTTTGGATGCAGGCAGTAGCGCTTCGTCCAATATTCTGAGGAACATTGCTCGGGAGCTAAGAGAGTGCTACTCATGGCTGTAGATTTCTCCATGTCCGAAATGAAGAACTCGTATGTGGGATCATAGATAATGCCCTTTTGGGTCCAGATCTGCACCATTTTCATATAATTTTTGGAAACTTCTGTCATCAAACCCTCTAAATGTTTGCGGAGTTCTTCGCTTCGGTCCTCTGCCTGGTAAATATTTACTAAGAGAGTAAGCAGCTCAGCCGAGTTAAGTTTTTGACTCTGTATAGTGGTGGCCATGTTCGCAAAGGCTTCCATAATGATAAGGGTTGGCTTCATCTCCTGAGTGAGTCTGTGCAGGCTTAGCTTGCCTTCCTCCAATTCTGCCTCCAGAGCAGCCTGTTGATCATAATATTTCTGCATGTAATCGTGGAAATGACTAGCCAGGGCATTGTGGGTGCTAAAATTACTGGAGAAGTTAATCTCTTCTATAAAATTATGTACGGAGATAAAATAATTGATCAGGGGTAATAGATCATGAACAAGGGCTCGGAAGGCACAGCTAAAATCCTCATTGACCTTAAATCGCACCTTGCCTATGTCCGATTGCTCAAATTGCTCCTTATTTATGTCTGGCTTAATGTGGGAAGTGGGCACCCCGGAAAAGGCATAGATCAGCTCGCGCATCAGAATCTTCTCCTGCTTATCCAGCGGCATCTTTTTGACATTCTCAGTGGGTATACAAAAACCATCGACAGTACCAAGCATCCAAGCTTCCTGTTTGGGTTTCTCATACAATCCATTCAAGGGTGGATGCTCCACAAGCTCTGTGAGATTGCACCATTTTTGATGTTGTTCTTTCGGAGAACCGTTACTACGTACTGAGACGACCTGGGATGTTCCTAACTCTGCCGTCTCCAGTGCAGTCTGGTTAGTTTCCTTTGACCTCTCCAAGTCCTCTCTGTTTAAATGCAAACGGTCCATAAAGTTCTTGCTTAATTGTCTGTCCATGTGTTTGGTTGTATAAAATATAAACTTTTCAGGATAAAATAATCTGACATATAAATGTAACTACGAAGTGTAACTACAAAGATGAAAAAAGTAATGTGTAAAATTTGAAATAGTTTTCAATGGCTTCTACGTTCATGTACCATAAGATAAGAAGTTATAACTGTCTCAAGCATTGTCTTGGCGTTAAATTATTCAAAGCACGATTATCCGAGCCAACTCAATGATGGCAATGGTCCGGGCAGTGGCAACAGACGGACTAAGAATTGCGCATTAGTCAATTGTTTTTATTCTTCTTTTTAATAATAAAATCAACAATTTCACTTGTTTTCAACATTTTTGTTTATAATTATTTATTAGGACGCTATGTTTGACAATAGAATCTGCGCGACAGTGTCTAGCGATTAAAAAAACGAAAGCTTAGCGAAGATTAACTTAAAAATTCCAACGCTATCTTCGGGGTGCCGAAGATTACAGACTCTTTTCGTAATTGTTTCTGCCGTAAATCACATGAACGGGGTTGGTCAGTTACTAGGGCTGATTTAGGTATATGATATAGTAGTCCGATTTAAATAAAATTCAGCACAAACGCGCATATTTATGTAAAAAACGTGTTTGCCGAGTTTTGAAGAGATCAGTCACTAAATTTGCGAGTTATTCCTAAAACCGATTTAGAGAGGAAAAATGTTGATATGGGGCAATGTTATATATGTTTTGGCTTTGATCAAACCAAAAACTGAAAGACTCCCAACAACAGCGAAGTTCTATTACAAATACTAGAAACCAGACTCAGGATACTGTTCAGCGTCATATTTCAAACTCAAATCAAACTGAACATTCTAATGAAACGTTATCACAAGCCATTAACTCAATGCAGCAGACCATAGCAGGTCTTCACACTGAGAAACCGTGTGTCCGCTCATACAAAAAATACAAAAAGTGTTGTTGAAAGTTGTTTTTATTTTTTTTTTTTTTTTGAATAAAATATTAAAAAATTCGGAACGTTAAACTCGGGCGCAGCCGAGTTTGAGATACCTTGTACCTGTAGGGAGCGAAAATCAGTATTTTCTATAATTTTTTCAATAAAAAATCCCAACGTTATCTTCGGAGTGCCGAAGATTACAGACTCTTTTCGCAGTTGTTTCTGCCGTAAATCAAATGAACGGTGTTGGTCAGTTAATAGGGCCGATTTCGATTTGTATGACAGCTATATGATATAGTAGTCCGATTGTAATAAAACTAGCACAAACGCGTATATTTATGTAGAAAACGTGTTGGCCGAGTTTTGAAAAGATCAGTCAATAAATGTGCGAGTTAGTCCCTAAACCGATTTAGGTTCGTATGGCAGCTATATGATATAGTAGTCCGATCCTTACGAAAGTTGGTATATATATTGATTGCTATAAAAAACATATGCGTGCAAAATTTGAGTAGAATCGGATAATAAATGTGGGAGTCATTTGCTAAACCGATTTAGGTTCGTATGACAGCTATAAGATATAGTGATCCGATCCAGGCAAAATTTGGAGCAATTATCTATCTTTATATAAAAGACACGCATGCCGAATTTGAAAGGGATCGGATAATAAATGTAGAAGTTATTGCCTAAACCGATTTAGGTCCTAATGCAGCTATATGATATAGTGGTCCGATCCGACCGATTCAAACAAGTGTACTACCTAGATAAAAAAGAAGGCCATGTACCAAGTTTCAGCAAAATAGCTTTTAAACTGGCGGAGTAAATCGCATAGAAACAAACGGACATGACTATATCGACTCCTCTAGTGATTCTAAGTATTCTAGATGTAACTTCTGTGGGTCTACGATGTTTGGTTCTGTGCGTTACAAACATCAGAGCAAAATGAATATACTTTTTTTTCTGCGGAAAGAGTATAATAAAAACTATCATCCGGTATTTTTGGTTGCGATTCGTGCATAAAAATCCGATATCTGACAAAAAATACAAAAAATCTAATTTTTTGACCGATTAGCCCTATGGAAGCTATGCGATATAGTCATCCCATTTCAATAAAATTTGGAGTTATTAAAAACTTATACTAAAAGCTGTCTTGTGCTTAATTTGGTTGCGATTGTTTCATAAATAACCCGTTTTTTGACAAAAAAACACAGAAATCGGATTTTTTGACCGATTAGCCCTGTGGGATATATGATGTAGTTGTCCGATCAGATCGAAACTTCACATCCTTATTGAAAAGATATAAAAACTTATAACTACCAATTTTCGTAATAATATGATAACAAACAAACAGGCCCGCGGTGGCTCAGTCGGTAGAACACTGGGCTAACAAGCGGGCGGTCGTGGGTTCGATTCCCACGAAATGCCATGAAAGGAACGGCTCTTTCTGGCACCTTTTCGACTATTTCCCCTCTTCTACTATTCCTCTAGCAGAAATAACCACCTCGAAAAGTTTGGCCGCCACCCCCACCTCTGGAATAGTCTGCATCGGGCCAATCACCCAATCAGCTGAAAACTTTAACCGATTACCGAAACCTCAAGAACAAGAACAACAACAACGATCCCCCCACAACCGATGACGAACATCAGCATGTCAAAACGGACGCGAATAGGATAATGGAACGTAAGGACCCTTATGGAACCATCGAGATTAGAGCAATTTGAAAGAGAAATGGACAAGCTTAAAGATCATTATACCCTGGCATCAGTGAGACGAGATGGCGAGACTCTGGAACAACAACAACGTCAAACGGCGGCAAATCGTACTTCACAGCGGGAACAGCACTGGAGGCAGATATGGAGTATGCATCTTCATAGACAACAAGACTAAGAAGACACTCCTCTCCTGGTAGCAAAGTGCGACACCATCACCATCGTGCAATGCTACGCTCCAACGGAAGACGCACATACCGACGATAAAGACGAATTCTACGCCACTCTCACCGCCACCCTGTACAACACCAACAGAGGCGACATAACAATTATAATGGGAGACTGCAATGGCAAGATAGGCCCAAACAACACCGGGCTAGATACACTCATGGGCCAGCATGGCTCTGGTACAAGAAACAACAATGGCGACAGACTAATAGGCTAATGCCAAACATTTCAACTAGTGATCGGTGGCTCGGTGCTCCCACATAAAGAAATCAAACAAAACAAATACACCTGGACTTCTCCAAATGGGCGCACCAGAAACCAGATAGATCACATATGCATAAGCAAGAAATGGAGACGATCACTGAGTGATGTAAGAAACAAGCGAGACGCATCCATCGACAGTGACCACGAGCTTAATAGTCAGAACAATTCAAATCAAATTGAAGAGACATCACGCCGCGGCCACCAACAGAGAAAGCACAACACGACCGCCCCGCTTCAACCTACACAAACTTGATGATCCCACCATCTCGGCCAGAATGACGTCAAGATTGCAAAATCAGATAACCACGCAAGAAGTACTCCCCTGGGAACACACATGCTCCACACTGAGACAGATAGCGGAAGAAGTCATTGGAACCCAACAGCGACGTCGCTCCAAGTGAATTTCGGAAAGGACTTGGGAACTAATAAACAGAAGAAACAACCTCAAGACTATGGCCCAACAGAATAGCCAAGTAAACGACGAACACCGTGTACTTTGCACACTGGTAAAGAAATCCGCAAGAGCTGATAAAAGGGCAATAACTGATAATATTGCAGCCAACGCAGAAAGCGCAGCCCAAGACAACAACATACGTGGCCTATATCAGACTATCGCCAAGCTAGCAGGGAGCCCCCAACAGCAAGACCGGACAATCTGAGACAAAAACGGAAATCTCCTATCTGATGATGATGCACAACTCCAAAGATGGCAACAGCACTTCCAAGAAATTTGTCACACAGTCATACAAGACGAAACTGTGGAAGACCAACTATTCTGGACGTTGCCGGCAGTAGCGAACAGAAACTTGAGAATTTCGCACTCAGCCCCATCCATGAGAGACATCGCACACGCAATTATGAGATTGAAGTGCAATAAAGCAGCTGGAGAAGACGGCATCCCTGCCGAACTCCTCCGGATAGATGCACACCTATTGGCCGAAGCACTGCTTCTACACTTCAACCGAATTTGGGAGCTCAAGATGATACCAGACATCTGGAAACGCAGTATCATCATCAAACTCCCAAAGAAAGGGGATCTCAGTGATTGCAACAACTGGCGAGGAATAACACTGCTCAACATCAGCTATAAAATCCTAGCAACCCTGTTGAACGAGCGACCACAGGAAAAATCGAACCAACACTCCGAGATGAACAGGCAGGCTTCAGACCGCAGAGGAGTTGCGTAGACCTGGCAAATACACTTCGCGCAATAACCGAGCAAGCAGCGGAATGGCGCTTGCCGTTGTACCTCCTGTTCATCGATTTTAAGAAGGCGTTCGACACAGTGAAGAGGGAAGCGATATGGCAGGCACTCGCGAGGAAAGGAGTCCCAGACAACATCATTGTAATAATCAAAGCAATGTACGAAAACGTAGAGTTGTCGGTACTGCACAAGGGCTGCCCCTTGTCACCCGCACTCTTCAACCTGGTAGTAGACGAGATCATGAGAGAAGTGTGTACAGACAGACGCGGAATCACGTGGAACCTCACACAACACCTAGAGGACCTGGATTACGCGGACGAAATCTGCCTCATATCTCATAAGCTCAGTGACATCCAAGCCTAAGCGAATGACCTCTCCAGGATTGCCAGCAGAGTTATGACCTATAAAATGTTTACTTTTTCTGAAGTTGTTGTGGTTTTATGCTTTTTATTCCGAAGCTAAATCGCATATCGAAAAAATTTAATAAACTTGATCTAACCTGCAGAACAAATGATTATTAGCAACAAACCGGAACTTTCTAGGCCTTACCATCTCTGAGAACGAGGTGTTCATACAGACAGACGGACATGGCTAGATCGATTTCTCTAGTCACCCTGGTGTAGTAGTTGAGGACACTTTCATAAAGAAGTCGAGAACTTCTCGAGCCACCCACTAGACTCAGTTATTGGCTTATGCTTTAATGTACCTTCTTGAAAAAAAAAAAAATAGTTAGCTGAGATCATACGAGTTCACCGTTACTCAGTCAACAAAAGCTTTCGTTAATGCACTGCCAGTTAAAGTTTCGAGCATAGAGCATAGAAGTGTTTCGACAGTGAGACGTTAAACAAGTAAATTCTGTGTATTTAGTCAAACTATAATTAAAAACGGGCGCTTCAAATATTAGAAGATCAAAAAAAAGATTTTTTTTGTAAGAAAAGTGAAAAGAACAGGAAATATCGGTATTGTGACCCGTGATGAATTGGGTTATGGAGAAGTCCCCAACGGCGATGGCTCCTTGGATGATCCTCCTACCCCACCCCCTAAAACCTCTCCGGGAGGGATAATTAATACACCGTTTGACCCTCCAGAACGCGAATATCAAGATAAACAACAACTACAAGGATTGAATTCTGAAATAAGCCTCTGGTAGTATTATTTCTTGCTAGGTGCAACATTCTGTCTGCCGGCCACTGAAAGAATAATTTCAAAAAAAAAAAAAACAAGTTTAAGAGTTAAGCATATGGCAAAATCGTTTGTGCAAAAGCTTAGTCGATATTGGTGTACTAACCACATGCTAATCATAGCAAAGCTTTCACGGCAGCTTGAACGATCACTGACCTACCCTAAATAACTGAGCAAAAGTTCTAATCTCTTCTTTTGGAGCAAGTAAGCACTAAAGCTATAGCCATGCGATCATTTTTTTGTCTTTATACCCTGTACCTAAAAAGGTACAAGGGTATATTAAGTTTGTGCAAATGTATGTAACATAGAGAAGGAGACGTCGGAGACCCCCCAAAGTTACCCACAATATGATCAGGGTGACTAGAGAAATTGATATAGCCATGTCCGTCCGTCTGTCCGTCTGTCCGCGCGTACGCCTAGATCTTAGAGACTATAAGAGCTAGGATAACCAAACTTGGGATTCGGACTCCTTATGTGTGTACGCTGGTCAAGTTTATTTTTTTTTTCTCCCCCCGCCCCCCCCTTCCACCCCCACATTTTTTCAAAGCCACATAATTTCTAAACCTTTCGGATTTAAGTATTAGTTGCTTCTGAAAAGTTGTTAGGAATCTAAAAATCTTTCGATTGATATCAAACATGACTAAAATTGGACCATATTTACTCGAGATATACAAAAAACAAATTTTGAGGGTCAAGATTTTAATTCCCCTTGCCTAACTGGCAAACTGCCGAATGAGCAGTCCGATAGAAGGCGTGCTTGCAATATTGTGAACAATGTGTTTTTGGATTCAAAGGAATATTAAGACCAGAGGTTTTATGTGAATGCAGGCGACCAGGGTTACCACCCGACTAGGGTTGCCACCTTTTTTTTTAATTCCGTCTACTAGGTACAGGGTATCCCAAACTCGGCCGCGCCCGAGTTTAACGTTCGGCTTCATTTTTTTATAATTTCACAAATTGTTAACTTTAATATTAGTTTAAGTTAAACAAGTAATTTTTTTTTTTATTTTATCAGTATTTTTTTTGTCATTAATGGCTGAGAGAGAATGGCGCACCCAAAATAAGATTTTTCCACGTCAGGCATATATATGCATATAATGTTTTGTACTTTTTAGACTCTTTTCGAAGAAAAAGGAGTCTATTCACTTTGCTCTGATGTTTGTAACGCACAGAACCAAACATCGTAGACCCACAAAAGTTACATCTAGAATACTTAGAATCACTAGAGGAGTCGATATAGCCATGTCCGTCTGTCCGTCTGTCCGTCTGTCCGTCTGTACATATCAGATTTACTCCGTCAGTTTAAAAGCTATTTTGCTGAAACTTGGTATATAGCCTTCTTTTTTACCTAGGTAGTACACTAGTTTGAATCGGTCGGATCGGACCACTATATCATATAGCTGTCATACGAACCTAAATCGGTTTAGGCAATAACTTCCACATTTATTATCCGATTCTTTTCAAATTTGGCATGCGTGTTTTTTATATAACGATAGATAATTGTGCCAAATTTTGCCTGGATCGGATCACTATATCATATAGCTGTCATACGAACCTAAATCGGTTTAGGCAATAACTCCCACATTTATTATCCGATCCTGTTCAAATTAAGCACGCATATGTTTTTTATAGCAATTAATATATATACCAAATTTCGTAAGGATCGGACTACTATATCATATAGCTGCCATACGAACCTAAATCGGTTTAGGGAATAACTCGCACATTTATTGACTGATCTTTTCAAAACTCGTCTAACACGTTTTCTACATAAATATACGCGTTTGTACTCAATTTTACTAAAATCGGACTACTATATCATATAGCTGTCATACAAATCGAAATCGGCCCTATTAACTGACCAACCCCGTTCATGTGATTTACGGCAGAAACAACTTCGAAAAGAGTCTGTAATCTTCGGCACCCCGAAGATAACGTTGGGATTTTTTTTTTAATAGCAGATTTTCGTAAACTACACATCTACGTCACTTGGGCCCAGGACCGCAGATTGTTGGAGTGAGTAATAAACTTAAACGAAATATTGAAATCACCGAATGTTCGCCCTTTTCTCTTCAGGCATTGTACGATTTAAAATATAATAGTCTATGGTCTAAGTTAAGCTCCTTCGATTCTTATTAGTTTTAAGCCTTAAAAGAAAAGCTGTTAATTGTGAAATATTAAATGGAGATTGAAAGATGAAGCGGTAAATCTATTTAATGGGGTCTGCTGACCGTCAAAGCCAAAGGAAAGACAGGTAGTTGAATTCTTTCTTCTCGATAAGGGACAATGATCCAAAATAATATCAACATTGTCATGGTAGGGTGGGTAAAGAAGAGGACGTAAAAACTAGTTCCTCTCAGGGAGATAATATATGAGTACAACTTGGAGAGCGTGTCGGCGCTGATTTGAATCTATTTAGCTTATTTAAGTTTTAACATTAGCCTTTTGTTCCGTAGTGCACTAATTAAAATGTAGTGGTATGGTGTAACATAGACCAGAAAGAACCCCGACATTTCCGGCGAGCTATAACCGAGCATAGCGAGAGTGCACCCCCCTGGTCTTATACTACACAGTCTCAGCAATCGATCATCAGCTGAAGAACATAACTTCTAAAAAAAAAAACGGTATACTACACATTTTTGGCGCCCAACGTGGGGCCCGAAGTAGCTGATAACAAATTGTCAAGTTCGATTGAAAAATCCAGCTAATCCCGCTCTTCAACTGTTCGGCTAGACTATCCATCCTTTCTCAAACTTTCAAGTTGTATCCAAAAATCGTTTAATTATCGGGATAATGAACTAATTTCTTATTTAGGAGTTAGCGATTGCAATTCTTGTATTTAGGATTGATCGACCAAATTAGAATTAGGCAGATCTCCTTAATAGTTAATCGGTACATAAACCAAAACATTACTTTTGATTATCGGGATTACAAGGTACTGCATTTGGATTGCAGTAATTGTCCAATACTTCAATGTATGTTTAATAGTAATAGTCCATTAAAAAAAAAAAAAGAAAAAAAAAAAAATAGGAAGTTGTACAGCGATATTATCTTTCCTACATTTTCTCCTTTGGCTTTCGAGGAAAACAGACCCCAATATTAACATATTTTGAGACCAATTATTTTGATTTTTTTTTGAATTTATTGTTTATAATTAAGTTACTTTTGAGATCATATTCCAATTTATAATAAAGCATAATGGCTGTAAGGCACAGCACAGAAGACATAGCGTCTGCTATGGAATCGACAGACACTTTTTGTAATATTTGTAATGAAGTTCTAACTTCAAGACAGCTAATAGCTAAAACGCCGTGCCAGCATACTTTTCATAAAGATTGTATCACAGAACACATTAAAACGAATCCAACTTGTCCAGCATGCAATAGCGATTGTACCAATATGGCATTGAGATTCTCAAATAATACTCTTTTTGCTGAACTAAGTGCAGAACAAGAAAGACCTGCTAGTGCTAGCGAGTCTTGGCGCTCCGGTAATAGCAACCCGTCCCAAACAAGAAGAGGTCAGAAATCTAGTCGGCCTAGGGGAGCCACCCCCAAACACGGCATGACTACTAGGTCCACCTATCGCAGTAGGCTAGACCGCGATCTAACAGAACCATCGGCAAGGGCAAACCTCGTTTTAGATTCTCCGGTAGACATAGCAAATTATATTCAGTCCACTATTAGCGCACACCAAACAAATTTAATCAATAATCTTACCTCATTTTTGAGCCAGTCAATTGAAACGTCAATTCAAAGACAATTAGCTACCAAAAAATGTGTAGTATACCGTTTTTTTTTTTAGAAGTTATGTTCTTCAGCTGATGATCGATTGCTGAGACTGTGTAGTATAAGACCAGGGGGGTGCACTCTCGCTATGCTCGGTTATAGCTCGCCGGAAATGTCGGGGTTCTTTCTGGTCTATGTTACACCATACCACTACATTTTAATTAGTGCACTACGGAACAAAAGGCTAATGTTAAAACTTAAATAAGCTAAATAGATTCAAATCAGCGCCGACACGCTCTCCAAGTTGTACTCATATATTATCTCCCTGAGAGGAACTAGTTTTTACGTCCTCTTCTTTACCCACCCTACCATGACAATGTTGATATTATTTTGGATCATTGTCCCTTATCGAGAAGAAAGAATTCAACTACCTGTCTTTCCTTTGGCTTTGACGGTCAGCAGACCCCATTAAATAGATTTACCGCTTCATCTTTCAATTTCCATTTAATATTTCACAATTAACAGCTTTTCTTTTAAGGCTTAAAACTAATAAGAATCGAAGGAGCTTAACTTAGACCATAGACTATTATATTTTAAATCGTACAATGCCTGAAGAGAAAAGGGCGAACATTCGGTGATTTCAATATTTCGTTGCATATATATATATATATATATATATATATATATATATATATATATATATATATATATATATATATATATATGCAATCGAAGGAGCTTAACTTAGACCATAGACTATTATATTTTAAATCGCACAATGCCTGAAGAGAAAAGGGCGAACATTCGGTGATTTCAATATTTCGTTGCATATATGCATATATATATTGAAATCACCGAATGTTCGCCCTTTTCTCTTCAGGCATTGTACGATTTAAAATATAATAGTCTATGGTCTAAGTTAAGCTCCTTCGATTCTTATTAGTTTTAAGCCTTAAAAGAAAAGCTGTTAATTGTGAAATATTAAATGGAAATTGAAAGATGAAGCGGTAAATCTATTTAATGGGGTCTGCTGACCGTCAAAGCCAAAGGAAAGACAGGTAGTTGAATTCTTTCTTCTCGATAAGGGACAATGATCCAGAATAATATCAACATTGTCATGGTAGGGTGGGTAAAGAAGAGGACGTAAAAACTAGTTCCTCTCAGGGAGATAATATATGAGTACAACTTGGAGAGCGTGTCGGCGCTGATTTGAATCTATTTAGCTTATTTAAGTTTTAACATTAGCCTTTTGTTCCGTAGTGCACTAATTAAAATGTAGTGGTATGGTGTAACATAGACCAGAAAGAACCCCGACATTTCCGGCGAGCTATAACCGAGCATAGCGAGAGTGCACCCCCCTGGTCTTTTACTACACAGTCTCAGCAATCGATCATCAGCTGAAGAACATAACTTCCAAAAAAAAAAAAAAAACGGTATACTACACTGGTCATACTTTAGGTAACTTTGGGGGGGTCTCCGACATCTCCTTCTCTATGTTATATACATTTGACAAACTTAATATACCCTTGTACCTTGTAAGGTGTTGTAGAAGGAAGCGTTTTTCCTCCCGCATGAAAATCGGAAGGGGCAGGGGATGAAAAACACGCGCAAACTAAAACCACCACCAATGAATGTTCTTAAGCTACTAACTCTTTATTCAGTATACATATATGCCAGACGTAGCTGGCGAAGGTGTATGAAGAAGTAACAAGCAAAAATTGCCAGACGCCGCCAACGCACTGAAATTCAAATCAAATGCAAAAGGCTAAAGTGTGCTCAAACATACCGGACCCATTAAAAGGACGCGGTTCTTTTAAGAAACTGAAAGTAGTGCTAATTTATGAATAGGTCGCTTGATAATTCCTCTAGCAGTTCGCACTTTCTCTACTCGCACTCGCTGATCCCGTGCGTGACACGGCCCATAATCCATTTAAGGGGAGGGAAATTATCTTCATGAACGAGAACCAAATCTCCAACAGATAAATCGGCATGAGTCTTTGTCCATTTCGAATGAACTTGCAGTTCGCCAATGTATTCATGAAGCCAGCGCCGCCAAATATGTTGTCGTATGCCAGACACACGAATCCAGCGCTTCATTTCTCTTCTCTACATTTCTCATTTCTCTCTCAGTATCCGGGTAGTCTGGCAAGACTCTCAGTGGCTTACCAGTTAGAAAATGTCCAGGAGTGAGTGCATTTAAATCATTTGGATCAGTTGACAAAGGAGACAGTGGCCGGGAATTTAGAATAGCCTCCACATCAGTCATCACTGTAGTGAGCTCCTCGAAGGTGAGTCGAGCGTTCATCAAACTAGGTACCAACAGTCTCTTGGCACTATTAACCGCTGCCTCCCAAAGGCCTCCAAAATGTGGTACTCTGGGGGGGGGAAAATCGAAAGTTTATAATCTCATCAGAGCAAAATCGAACAATTGATTGTTGTGTTTCGTTTTTGAAAAGAAATTCCTTAAGTTCCATTAATTGCTTACTGGCTCCAGTAAAATTCGATGCGTTGTCGCAAAATATACTTGATGGCAATCCTCTTCGGGCGATCATACGCCTTAAAGCGGCAATAAATGCATCAGTTGAAAGATCCGAAACCACTTCGATGTGTACTGATTTTGTACTGAAACAGACAAATATCGCAATATAAGCCCTAATTGGACCCTTGCCTCGAATTCGCAAATATACGTTGACAGGTCCACAAAAGTCAACTCCCCATGTGGCAAATGGTCTTGATGGTGACAGTCTTTCCATTGGTAGGTTTCCCATAATTTGTTGCTGTAGTTTGGGTTTGTAGCGCACACAGTGGACACATTCCCTGACTATACTGCGTGCCAAGTTCCGAGCGTTTACAATCCAGAATTGTAGTCGTATCAGTCCAACCAATGCCTTTGGACCTGCGTGATAATTGTGTTGATGTAAATATCGAACATATTTACGAACGAAGTCATCTTGGCTTGGTAACAGAATGGGATGTTTGATCCCTTCTGGGACATTAGACGTCCACCAACTTTTATGAGCAAGAAACCATCTGTGGAATGTAAGAACGGGTTAAGAAACTTTATATGACTTCTTCCATGCTTCTCCTTTTTGAGAGAGGCGATTTCTTCAGGAAAATTTTGTGCTTGTATGTTCCATACGATGCAATGGAACGCATGTTTTAGTTTTTCTGGTGCCAGTGTAAGCACGTCAAATTCAGTGACCTTCTATCGAGAATGCTCAATGTATCGTAACATCCAAGCAACAATGCGCAGGCATTTACGATGTGAACTGATACCTTGAAGATATTCCAGAAAGTGATTGTGATCAACTGAAATTTTAAACGCCGATTTGCGTTTTTCCAAGTTCACTGCGGTTTAAGGTTTACGTCTTGTCTCTTATCCGCCGGCCATTTGGCGGAGTATACGCCGGCCCAGAAAACCAAATAGAGTTCCGTAGTTCCAGCTGGATTGAACTGCGTAGGTACGAATCTCCAAGTGCAATTGGAGGTGTTCTCTTGTATGGCCGAAACTCGATCACGAACAAATGTAGATAGGGTAGATGAATGCTGACGAATCCAATGCAGGACAGTTTGCGAATCGCTCCATAAAAATGTGGTATACTCCTGCATGATGCATTTGCTTATTTTTGTGAACAATAGTGCCAATAAGTGTGCTCCACTCAATTCTAGTTTAGTAATTAATAGCTTCCGTGTTGGTGCGACTCTTGATTTCGATGTGATTAGTTGTACCAAAACTCTACAATTACCATCTATTGTACGCGCGTAGATACAACATCCGTAAGCTCGTATTGAGGCGTCACAAAATCCATGTATCTGAAGCTCCTTAGTATCTGACTGCAGGCAAAAGCGAGGTATTGCGAGAGACTCCAGTGATGACATCGAATCGACAAAACTTAAAAAGGCTTGATGTAGCTGTTGTGAAACGGCTTCGTCCCACTGTAGTCTTGATAGCCATAACTCTTGCAAGATTATTTTGACGTGACGATGATCGGTGCGACCAAGCCTAGTGGGTCAAATACCAATAATGAAAGTGATAATATTTTGTGACTTGTGACAGGATCCGATGTTTCTTTCGGCCGAAATGTGAATAAGAAGACATCCCGTGTTTGATCCCATGATAAACCAAGTGTACTTGTAACACCTGCGTTTTCCAAATTCGAGTCTTTTATGGTCAAATCATCCACAAAGTCTGGGTGGTTTGAATGCCATTTTGCCAATTCAAACTTTCCTTTTTCCAGTATGTTGACTACTTCTGTCTTCAATTGTCGTAGTCCATCCACAGTATCATGTCCACAAAGAAAGTAGTCTATATAAAATGATGCCTTTATTGCTTGAGCTCCAATCTTATATTACTCAGAATAACAGTCAGCCAAATGTGCCATAGCTCCTATAGCAAGGTATGGAGCGGATGCCATACCGTAAGTCACAGTATTCAACTCGTAGATGTTTAGCTTCTCATCTGGCGAGCTTCTCCAAAGGATATACTGAAATTTACGATCAATGGGATTAACAAGAACTTGTCTAAATATTTTAATGACATCGGCAGTTATGGCAAATCGATACATTCGGAAGCGCAAAAGCAATACATATAAATCGGGTTGAATGGTAGGCCCTACCATTAATATATCATTAAGTGATCTTTGGGAAGATGTTTGACTGGATGCGTCAAATACGACTCTCAATTTTGTTGATGTGCTGTTTAATTTAAAGACACTATGGTGTGGAATGTAATAATGAGGTTCCTTCAATTTGGGGCGACCTTCAAAGTCATGTGCTGCAAGTTTTTTATGTCTGGTGTGCGAGATAATCGTCTTTCAAGAGCTTCAAATCGTCTCTTAGCTTGTCCGAACGATTGACCTAGGTAACTCGGATCATCCTTGAATGGTAGTTGTACCATAATTCTGCAATACGGTTGACGCTTAACGGTCCGACTAAATTCTTTTCCACAATAATTCTGTTCTGGAGTAAACTTCTTTAATGGTAAATTGACGTCTTCCGAACGCCATAGTTGTTCTATGTTTTTGTTAAAGTGTTGTGTAAGGTGGGCAGACCCGGGCCCAACTTAACTTGACCAACTGTCAAAATTTCAAAAAAGGTTTCAATTTTAATAAGTAAATCAATTTTACGAGGTTTATTGAAACTAGCATCTGCCAACGATAAATTTTTAGGCACATTCCAAGACGAAATGTTTATGTCAATATCAGGCTGATAAGCGATATGTGACACAACACAAAAATCAAGTGAGAAATTGGATTTCTCCAAACGAGACTTCACTGTAGTGGACGTTTTGTAATTAACATCTGTACGCGAATCACCAGCGCTGAATATTGTCATGTTGTGTTTATGCTTTGTTAAACGCAAGGCCTGTGCGAATTCATCCGAAATCAGATTCAGAATCAGATGAGTCTTGTACCAATACGATGGCCGTAGCCAAGATAGCTTGCTTCGATGGCTTGTTGTTGTGTGCATGTGAAACAGCGGTTTCAGGCTGTGCCATCAATGGTGATGTCCCTGGAACTGTTTATTTGGTTCTGTGCAAAAAAGTGTGATGTAAGCCATTACAGGTACGGCACTTATGCGTAAATGGGCACTTTCGAGGTTGGTGACCCTTTCCACAACAATTAAGGCATAGATCAAGGTGTTTTGCAAGATCATAACGCGGCTTCACTGTCATTTCTTTAAGCTGAGGACAACGAAAGGATCGATGATCTTGGCCGGAACAAATTACACATACCTGACTTGTGCAGTTAAATGATAAACCATGATGTGGTGTTGATTGGATACGTGACTTGCGTAGTCCCTGATTGCGGCTGGTTTGGACCTCTATTTTTCCCATCGATTCCAAGTATTGACAATGTCGCTCAATTACCTGAACACACAGATCCCATGAAGGCAATCCTGAGAAATCCAAAGACTCGTTCCACTTGCACCTAGTGCCAACATCTACCTTTTCCATGATAACAGAGATTAGCATGGCTTGTGCGATTTGAGATTCGCTTTCAATTGACTTGAGAGAGTTATACAGAGCTGTAGCATTATCAATCAGACTTCTTAATTGTTGACTATTTGAGTTGGTGACACTGGGCAATTGGAAGAGTGAATTTATATTGTCCACAAAAACTAGTGTTGGATTATCATAGCGTTCCTTTAGGCGCTGCAGTGCCTTTTCGTAGTTTTCCGGGGTGATTTGGAAAGCTCTCACTGTTTCCAAGGCTGCTTCCTTTAGACAACTAATCAACTGATTAAACTTTTCAATAGCTGACAAACATGATTGCTGGTCGACGACCTGTCCAAATAAGGAAATAAAATTTTTATATTCAGCATATTTACCATCAAATATAGGTAGAACGATTCTAGGCAACTTCATATCAGTCGAACTCATGGGAGACGGAAGAGTGTCCACAAATGTTGAGTTTGCGTATCGAGATCCATCAAGCTCTCCACGAGTTGTATCATTTGGGTCCAAGTCCTCAATGTTAGACTGGACCGTCATTGCTTGTTTAAAATAAGCCTCCAAAATTCCAAGGCGACATTGTAGTTCATCAGCAGGAAGTGGGTTTGCATTCGATGAATCCTCAATGTTGCGAATGCGTGTGATATTGCGACGAATATTTGAGCGTTGTTGTTTGTAATTTTCCAAATTCATTTTGACGACTAAATTATGAACCAATGCGACGAGAGTAGAGGTGGTACATAAAGAAGCGAATTTCGAGAACAAGTTTAACTCAAACGATCACGCGTGCTAGACATGGGCGATGGCAGAGTTGGTACAAGCAAGTGAATTTGCGATCATGCGATATGACGTCACAGCTGCGGTGAGTCGGTCAATGTGACGAATGTGAGAAGTGGAACGCGCTGGGTTGGCACCTGCAATACAATCGACGACGATAGGTCGAAAGCCTATGAGTATTTATGCGAAATACTAGCAACGACAACGGTGGGTCACAACTAGTGTCCAAGTGTCCACGATTCGACAGCAATGGGTCGAATGTGAGGTTTCGGCGGATTCGCTATGTAACAACGCTGGGTTACAATAGATGACCAGCGTCTTTTTAATTTCACGAATTTACTTTATCACTACCCCACGTTGGGCGCCATGAAAATCGGAAGGGGGCAGGGGATGATAAACACGCGCAAATTAAAACCACCGCCAATGAATGTTCTTAAGCTACTAACTCTTTATTCAGTATACAGACGCAGCTGGTGAAGGGGTATGAAGAAGTAACAAGCAAAAATTGCCAGACGCCGTGAAGTTTGAATTGTTACCCGTCTGACTTTTCCATCTTGGGCGGCAACTGTCCCGATGAGGCGTTCTCTTGGCCACAAGTTTCTTGACAAATTCGCGTCCACCACTATGACGATGTTTCCCTCAGCGATAGGCGCCGACTTGTGGAACCATTTTGCTCGTCTTGCTAGTACCGGTGTGTTTCCAGAAGCAATTCGCAAATAGCTGCGTTTGCTGCCAACGTTATCGGAGGTCCATCTCAGTGTCACATGTTGGGCTGCATCCATTTTCCGTACAGAGGAGTAAGGATTCGGTGTTAGAGTCACATCACCCTCAGAATCTAAGCTAACATAAGTTAAGGGGCGAGAATTAATGATGAGTTCGACTTCCATCTTAGAGCATCTTAGACTCTCGTCGTTGAACGAGTAATTTGGTCATATACTTTTCAATACGGTTTTCGTTGATGTTACAGGACGTTCCCAAGCGCCACCCTTATGTGGTGCACCCGGTGGGTTAAATTTCAATTTCACTCGATCATACTTAACGGTCATGGTATCGACGTCTATCTTTATGAGTTGTTCCTTTATTGATTTTTTTGTCGATCTAAAGTTCGTCCCTTTGTCTGAATATATTTCAGCCTGAGTTCCACGCCGTGCCATGAAGTTTCGTATATACATGATGCACGAATTGGTGTTCATACTGTGTGAGATTTCAAAGTTAACCGCTCGAAGTGTTAGATAAGTAAACAGTGCTACCCATCTCTGCATCGTCTGACGACGTTCGTAACTGGATGCTTTTCTTAACCCACACAACTAGCATGCATTTCGGACAGATTTGTACAGAAGACGAAGTTTTGGAATATATAAAGATGCCCTTATATTATTGATGACAGTCTCATGACTTATGTAATGACTTTTCATGATTCGCTCTCACCAACAAAAACTTAATATTGCTATTCCTTGGCGTCCTCCTGACAGTTTATCTAATTAAGGTCTGCCACATTGAGCTTGGTTGGAACCCGGAACCACTGGCCCATATCCGAATTTTCCAGTATCTCTCCCACTCTATGCATGACAAACTGCTGAAAGCTACACGGTCCGTTTTCAGCCATTGCAAAACGGTTCTAGAGTCCGACAAGTATGTGACACTATCTATTCTAAGCCCGCGCCGGCAGTTCCATTCGAGGAATGGACAACGATGCCACTTTACATTTTGCCGCAACCAACGTAACGCCACTGCTTTGCTCCGAGATATACGCAGGTATCCAACCGCTGCATATGCATATTCGCTGGCGTCAGCAAACATATGCATATGAACTTCATACGTCTCTGTCGTCGTTTGGAAATAACATCTAGATATCTCGATGCCCTGGACCTTAGGAAGTACACGCTTCCATTGCCGCCAGTCGTCATTCAACGCCGGTGGCAACTCTTCATCCCATCAAATGTTTACCCGCAAACACATCTTGGAGTATGATTTTCAAGCCGGTCGTATAACATGACACCAGTCCCAGAGGGTCAAAAATTGACATCAGTACTTCTGCAGGACTTCTTTTTTCGTAGGAATAACGGCTTTTACCAGTACATCCCGTTTGAGGCGAGCAAATCTGAGGGAATACTTAAAAACATCAGTTTAAGGTTCCCAATACATACCGTGAACCTTTTCGGTGTCTCCGAATTGAACTGGAGTTTGAGTCGTAGCATCTTTATCATCTCCGAGTTGCGTTAGGACCTTTTTTAAGTTAGAAGCCGAATTTCTTATTCCGAAGCCTCCACCTCGGTGCATTTCAAAAACAATTTTCACCAACTCCAGACATTCCTGCTCGCTGTCCATGATATCTATGTAGTCATCAACATAATGTGCGTTCTGGATTGCTTCATGTACTCGTGGATACTTTTGGCGATATGGTTCAACATTTTTATTTCTAATATAGTGTGCGATGCATTGCGCACAATTTATGTCAAATGTCGTAGCGCGTTTGACATATACTTTTACTTGATCGTTACTTCTATCATACCATAGGAAACGTTGCGCATTCATGTCTTCAGTTCGGATATTAATGCGATAAAACATCTCTGCTATGTCGCCGCAAACTGCAAATTTTCCCATTCTGAACGCAAGCAAGACGTCCATGGGAGGCGTCAACAGATCCGGACCGGTGAACATAAAGTCATTGAGGGATGTACCATGAGACTTAGCTGCTGCGTCCCATACGAGTATGATTTTACCAGGCTTATTAGGATTATGAACTATGGAGATGGGTAGATACCAAGTTCGCCTGACCGCGCAGACCACATCCGATTGTCTCAATTTCCAACAAGTTTTTTATCTGGGCCTCTATTTTCAGATAGAGGTCTGGCTCGCGATTTATCCTAGTCTTCAAGCACTTTAGTCGATTCAGCGCATTTTCGTTGCGTTTTCGTTGCGCCACAAGAGTCCAGCCTCAAATTGTGCGTCCGATCCAAAATTCGCATGGCTGCCTCGTTATCCTTCGACTGTAGCCTCTGAGGTCTGGAGCTCTCCAATGTAAAGATTTCTTTTACGATATCGTGCAGCTCTTGCCAGCCGCACTTGAATTCTTCAGCCCAACGAACACCTCGACGTGATCGGTCCGGTTTGGCTTCCCTCTCGTATTTTACGTGGTACCGCAATCTTCTAATTGTCTGTGCTAATTGGCTGTACACTGTTGTATTATGCTAGAAGAATCGCTTTTTGAATATCGGTATGCGTTGCTTAGCTCATCTGCGTTGACAGTTTGCTTGGAAAGACCAATATTGTGAATATAATATGAAAATTATTCATCCAATAACGCTTTTTCCCGTTCACGTCTGAGATTTGTATTGATCCCTGTACGGATGAACCTTCGCTTGGTTTAGCTTCGCCAGTCCATTAAAGGCAAATTGGCTTTGGTGTGCCCTTGATGCCTAAGCGGTTGAACGTTGACTGATCGATTAAGGTGACATTAGAGCCCGAATCCAGGAACGCATGAACTTGAATATCCTTGCCTGCTGCATATAGATTTACTAGTAGAATGCGAAAGTGACTTTTCTTTACCTCAGTATGGGTGGTAACGAGTGCGAGCTCCTCATCATGCCTTTGATTTACTCAAACCCTATTATCCTGTGGAACCTTTTTATGGAGCAATGGACGATGTTTCTGCATGCAGTCGTTTATCCCACATGCTCTCTTCCTGAAGCAACCCATTCGATGATTCCCGACGCATCGATAGTAAGCCTTCTGTTCCCTCGCCATTTTCCACCAATCTTCCACGTACATTCTTTGGAGTTTAGCGCACTTAATTCCAGAGTGCTCCGACGATCCGTATCCAATACATTTTGTTACGAACAGCTTGGACCTTTCACATCGTTGTTGAGGGATATTTATTTTATCATGATACTGGACGCTGTCATTATTGATGTGCGTATTTACCGCACTACTTTTATATGCTTCTGCCAGGTGATACAACCAGTCGCTGAACTCTCTGACAGGTAGCTTACCGCTTTAAGAGCATATTGCCCATTGAAGTTTATAGTTCTTTTGGAGTTTGTTCACAAGCTCCTTCACCAGCATTGGATTATTTAGGTGAGCTTCTATCTTTTTCTGTCTCCATTGTTGTACAGATTTTGCGTATGGCAAATCCGAATTCTACAAGAGCTTATAATTTATATTTTGGTTGTGGCAATTTTCTTACCATTTCAATCGTCCTCTCGAGGATTTGCTCAGGCCTTCCGAAAAAACATTTTTAAAGTTTTCATGACATGGGGAACCATAGTGGGTAGAAAAATTTTGTCTTTAACCAACTAACGTGCTTTGCCAGTAAGAATGTTCTTCTCGTTCGAGAAGCCTGCAAACGCTATGCTGTGTTCAATTGTGCTGATGCACATTGGCCATTCTTCAGGATCTCCGCTGAACTTCGGCAAGGTCCTATCTATGACTTGTCTAGCTGCTAATTGAAAATTTGTGGCGTATCCAATTCCCGCTGTTCCAGTTTCACTGGTAGAATCGGGAAGATTTTTCATTTGCGCAAGGATTATATATTTCTATTCGATATATCTTTCCACCGCCGCCCTTTTCACCTCCAACATAGCAAGCATAATTTGTTGTTGATTAATTGCACCATGTGCAATTCTCTGCTGGTGAAAGGATCATCGTGATAGTATCCGATTGTGTGCTATTCCCAGTGCAAAGTTGACAATTCCACTCCAGATACTTTATGTTTGTTCCCACTCCGACGCAGTCAAACTGAAACCATTTATGTCACTGTACCCAATCTTCGACTTCGTTCCTCTTATAACGGTTTTTGCATACTTTACAAGCTGAGATGTACTTTTGTTCGTGTAGACCTTTTCAATGAATGCGGCGTCAGCTACGCACTTATTTATGCGTTCAAATTCTTTTGTTCACATATGTATGTGCATGTATATGCAAGCGTCTGTCTGCCGGCCAATTGATCGAAGCGCTTCTAAGAAAAGCACACAACTTTATTTCGCTAAGTTATGAAATTCATTCACTATTTTCCAATTTATTCTCAGATGGAATGTTCTTTAAAATGTCAACGCCAAGATCAAGGGGCTGTTGTTCTAACAGACTCCTTTGAAGCAAACACAAGTTTCTTTTAGTTAATTATTTATTTAAACAATTAAAAATTTCGCTTTCCGCGTATGCAAATTTTGCATATCCAATTTGTTTTTTTTTTCAATGACTTTTGGGTCAACATAAAAAATGAACTTGCTTTTTAGCGTGTCCAATTGATTTTATACACAAAATTTCATAGCTCTAGCTTTTATAGTTTGCGAGATATTTGAGATTATGCAATGAACTAATAAATACTATCAGCTTAAAGCTGAAAAAAGTACACCGCTCTGAAGTTCCATTCAACTTTTCCTTTTCAAGAGGTCAACAGACTGACCAAATTTGGTTATCCTAGCTCTTTTAGTTTTTGCGAAATTTCCCATCATTCAAATATTAACTAATGGCTCCCATGGGGGAGGGGAGTCGGATCAATATAAAAAAAATTAACTTGCCATTTCCCGTGTCCTATACATTCTTCACACAAAATTTCATATTTCTAGCTTTTGTAGTTTCTGAGATCCTTGTTTCATACAGACGGACAGACAGACGGACATGGCCCAATCGATTTCGCTAGTCACCACATACAACCACATACTACAACTACATAGTCAATCCGAAGAAGCCTTTCATCTGTCAAGTAGCCGATTATGATCAGCATCTCAAACAAGTTAATTGGAGCAAGCAAGCTTAACAAGAAAATTCCAAGCACTACTCGCCTGCTGCCTCAACTTGAAAATAATAATAAAAAATTTGTATGACAGCTACATGATATAGTAGTCCGAATTTAATAAAATTCAGCACAAACGTGTATATTTATGTAGAAAACGTGTTAGCCGAGTTTTGAAAAAATCAGTCAATAAATGTGCGAGTTATTCCTAAAACCGATTTAGGTTCGTATGGCAGCTATATGATATAGTAGTCCGATCCGACCGATTCAAACTAGTATACTAGCTAGGTAAGAAAGAAGGCCAAGTTTCAGCAAAATAGCTTTTAAACTGACAGAGTAAATCGCATAGAAATAGATGGACAGACGGACTTGGCTATATCGACTCCTCTAGTGGTTCTAAGTATTCTAGATGTAACTTTTGTCGGTCTACGAAGTTTGGTTCTGTGCGTTACAAACATCAGAGCAAAATGAATATACTCTTTTTTCTGCGAAAAGAGTATAAAAAAAATTCGGAACGTTAAACTCGGGCGCAGCCGAGTTTGATATACCCTGTACTTGTAGAGAGCGTAAATCAGTATTTCCTATAATATTTTCCTAAGGGCGCTATACAATATAGTTGCGGCGTCTTAAGTTTTTTTTTTTTTTTTTTATTATTTTTTTTTTTTCTTTCAATTACGTAATTTATGAAAATATCTCCAAGTATCTATAGCAAAGGGTATTTAGGTTTGTGCATATTTGGAGAAAGAGATCAACACTGTTACATATTCACTTACTCCGTTAAGGTCATGAGCTAAAATTTTCTTTTATTTTAATCCCAAATTTTTTTAGGCTCTTGTATGTTATTACAGTTTAAAGTATGTGTAAAACGAAAATGAAAAAAAAAAACAAAAAATCGGAGTTTTTGTCCGATTAGCCCTATGGGAGCTATATGATACACCTATCTGATTTCAATAAAATTTTGTGCTATTAAAAACCTGTACTAAAAACTGTCTTGTGTTTAATTTGGTTGCGATTGGTTCATAAATAATCTATTTTCTGACAAAAAGCTCAGAAATCGGATTTTTTGACCGATTAGCCCTATTGAAGCTATATGATGTAGATGCCCAATTTTATTAAAACTTTGCACAGCTGCTGAGTATTTTAAAGTTCATACTGTTTCTTAATTTGAATAAAATATCTTTAAAGATAAAGAAATTATGACGTTAAAACCATTTTTGCACTTTTGATCGGCCCTATGGGAGCTATATGATATAATTGTTCGATCAGATCGAAACTGCACATCCTTATTGAGAACATATAAGAACTTCTAACTGCAAACTTTCGTAATAATATGATTGCAAACAAAAAAGTTATGGCCTATAATCTCTCCTTTTTTTGAGGTTGTTGTGGTTTTATACTTTTTCTTCCGAACCTAAATCGGATATGGAAAAAATATAATAAACTTGATCTAACCTTCACAACAAATGATTCTTAGCAACAAACCGGAACTTTCTAGGCCTTACCATCTCTGAGAACGAGGTGTTCATACAGACGGACAGACAGACAGACAGACTGACATGGCTAGATCGATTTCTCTAGTCACCCTGATCATACTTTAGGTAACTTTGGAGGTCTCCGACGTCTCCTTCTCTATGTTACATACATTTGACAAACTTAATATACCCCTGTACCTTTTTAGGTACAGGGTATAAAAATATCCCAACGTTATCTTCGGGGTGCCGAAGATTACAGACTCTTTTCGCAGTTGTTTCTGCCGTTAATCACATGAACGGTGTTGGTCAGTTACTAGGGCCGATTTCGATTTGTATGACAGCTATATGATATAGTATTCCGACTTTAATAAAATTCAGCACACACGCGTATAATTATGTAAAAAACGTGTTTGCCGAGTTTTGAACAGATCAGTATGGAAGCTATATGATATAGTAGTCCGATCTTTACAAAATTTGGTGCATATATTAATTGATATAAAAACACATGCATGTTAAATCTGAACAGGATCGGATACTAAATGTGGTAGTTATTCCCTAAACCGATTTAGGTTCGTATGACAGCTATATGATATAGTGGTCCGAACCGACCGATTCAAACTAGTGTACTACCTAGGTAAAAAAGAAGGCTAAATACCAACTTTCAGCAAAATAGCTTTTAAGACGACGGAGTAAATCGCATAGAAACAGACGGAAAGACAGACATGGCTATATCGACTCCTCTAGTGATTCTAAATATTCTAGATGTAGCTTTTGTGGGTCTACGATGTTTGGTTCTGGTCGTTACAAACATCAGTGCAAAATGAATATACTCTTTTTTCTGCGAAAAGAGTATAAAAAAAATCTTAACGTTATCTTCGGGGTGCAAAAGAATACAGACTCTTTTCGCAGTTGTTTCTGCCGTAAATCACATGAACGCTGTTGGTCAGTTACTAGGGCCGATTTCGATTTGTATGACAGCTATATGATATAGTAGTCCGATTTTAATAAAATTCAGCAGAAACGCGTATATTCGTGTAGAAAACGTGCTAGCCGAGTTTTGAAAAGATCAGTCAATGAATCTGCGAGTTATTCCTAAAACCGATTTAGGTTCGTATGACAGCTATAAGATATAGTGATCCGATCCGACCGATTCAAACTAGTGTACTAGCTAGGTAAGAAAGAAGGCTATATACCAAGTTTCAGCAAAATCGCATAGACACAGACGGACAGACGGACATGGCTATATCGACTCCTCTAGTGATTCTAAGTATTCTAGATGTAGCTTTTGTGGGTCTACGATGTTTGGTTCTGGGCGTTACAAACATCAGAGCAAAATGAATATACTCTTTTTTCTGCGAAAAGAGTATAATAATAATAATTTGCCCACATTCCAACTACAGAGGAAAAATGATGATATACGGCAATGTTATAGATGTTTTGGCCTTGATCAAACCAAAAACTGAAAAACTCCCAACAACAGCGAAGTTCTATCACAAATACTAGAAACCAGACTCAGGATACTGTTCAGCATCATCTTTCAAACTCAAACAAAACTCAACATTCTAATGAAACGTTAGCACAAGCCATTAACTTAATGCAGCAGACCATAGCAGGTCTTCACGCTGAGAAACCGTGTGTCCGCTCACACAAAGAATAAAAAAAGTGTTGTTGGACGCCATTTTTTTTTAATAAAATATTAAAAAAATAAATCAGCCATGGCAAACTTGCCCAAGGACGGTTAAAATTTTTTTCTGTGCCGACGATGTAAAGGAGTAAAAGTGTCATACAAGAGTCAAAAAAAAAAAAAATAATAATAATAAAAATGAGAGACACGGTTAATTTACTAACTTCCTATGTGTGTCTCTGTATTGGCCGAAATTTCTTTAATGTAATGCTATAAACTGGTTGAGTGATTCGGTATCCGAGTTAGCTTCGATCAACAAATCTCAATTGAACTTCCTAAGGCGCTTTAAGAGTTTCTGGCAAAATGCACTCTCCGTTGTGTTTAGCTGAACGAGCTCATCAATTAGCTCCATAAAGCTCACCATGAAACTGCCAAACTCTTTTTCATACCCATCCACGTCCTTCTCGAAGTCATCGTATTTTATGCCTCCAGCTGACCCCTCTATGACCCCGCAATAGCTTAGACAGACATGACCTAGTGTTTAAATCGCCCTTACAATGGTTGGAGCCTCGGAGAACAATGTTAGACACACGCTAGTGTCCAGAAAGAGATTAAATAGCGATTTACCACATCCTCGGTTATGTACTGCTCCAGATTCACAATGCTGTTGAGCATGCGTTGGCACAGAATGTAGGACCGTGTAGTCTCTATGATATTATTAGGATGCAGATCGCAGAGAACCGTTAGATGATGCTGGACATAGCGCAGGAAAAACAGTACGCGATGAATCAGCTGTAGTTTGACTTGAACGTGGTCATTCAATATCAGACTGAGTGGCCACTTGACATCATAACGGAGGGTGACTGCCTCAAAGCCGCACATGTCCAGACGCTCCGTTTCATCGTTTTCTGTATGGGCTCCAGACTCGCGGAACTGAGCGCTAGAATCCTGTGGCCTCAACTCATTTATGAGTTAAGTCAATTGGATCACCACTTCGCAGTTCATCAATTCACAATGCAGTGACTCCTTGAAAATATCTTTGGAGCTACTCAGGGCATAAGTCAAATAAGTTTGCAATTTCTCTGAAACTATGCGATCCACAGTTTTCTGCAAAAGATCTTCAGAATTAGTAATAAAGATCTTTAAGTAGTTCTGATTGCACTGTAAAAAATTGTCATAAATGTTCTGTAAGTACACCCCGATACGTTACTCTTGAATAAGAACCTCCAGCAGTTTGGAAGCCCCCTGTTGGTAGCTCTTTTGAATGATTTCCTCGGGAATGGGTATTTGGGGAGTGTAGGTTAGTGGGGTCTGCATCAATTGCAGCTCGACATTACATTTCCGCAGGATATTCAGATACTTGCCGGCATTGAAAATGGCCCCCAATTTGGGGACCAAAAATCTGGGTACCTTTTTTGGATGCAGGCAGTAGCGCTTCGTCCAATATTCTGAGCAGCATTGCTCGGGAGCTAAGAGAGTGCTACTCATGGCCGTAGATTTCTCCATGTCCGAAATGAAGAACTCGTATGTGGGATCATAGATAATGCCCTTTTGGGTCCAGATCTGCACCATTTTCATATAATTTTTGGAAACTTCTGTCATCAAACCCTCTAAATGTTTGCAGAGTTCTTCGCATCGGTCCTCTGCCTGGTAAATATTTGCTAAGAGAGTAAGCAGCTCAGCCGAGTTAAGCTTTTGACTCTGTATAGTGGTGGTCATGTTCGCAAGGGCTTCCATAATGATAAGGTTTGGCTTCATCTCCTGAGTGAGTCTGTGCAGGCTTAGCTTACCTTCCTCCAATTCTGCCTCCAGAGCAGCCTGTTGATGATAATATTTCTGCATGTAATCGTGGAAATGACTAAATGTGGGTGCTAAAATTACTGGAGAAGTTAATCTCTTCTATAAAATTACGTACGGAGATAAAATAATTGATCAGGTGTAATAGATCATGAACAAGGGCTCGGAAGGCACAGCTAAAATCCTCTGTTCGGTTCAGCAGTAAATAATTAAATATTTAAATTGTTTAATTTGGCGCCTCTCGCCTGAACAGCTGTTCTTTGTAATATTAATTTCTAACACTGCATAATGCATGCGTCAATTGTGCGTTTGTTTTAATCAGTTAGTCTGGCTCTTCGCACAGCTCGCGCTGTTTTCGTTCTTTACTAACTAACTCGCAACCATATACTAATTCGCATACATACATACAGTTCGATACCAAATTAAATTATAAACTAAAAGAGGACAGAGATCGTTGTTTTTGATTTCACTTGTTCAACATTTTTATTTATAATTATTTATTGTGACGCTATGTATGACAATGGAATCTGCGCGACAGCGTCAAGCGATTAAAAAACCGAAAACTTAACGTTATCTTCAGAGTGCCGAAGATTGCAGACTCTTTTCGCAGTTGTTTCTGCCGTAAATCACATGAACGGTGTTGGTCAGTTAATAGGGCCGATTTCGATTTGTATGACAGCTATATAATATAGTAGTCCGATTTTAATAAAATTCAGCACAAACGCGTATAATTATGTAAAAAACGTGTTTGCCGAGTTTTAAAAAGATTAGTCAATAAATGTGCGAGTTATTCCTAAAACCGATTTAGGTTCGTATGGCAGCCATATGATATAGTGGCCCGAACCGACCGATTCAAACTAGTATACTAGCTAGGTAAGAAAGAAGGCCAAGTTTCAGCAAAATAGCTTTTAAACTGACAGAGTAAATTGCATAGAAATAGATGGACAGACGGACTTGGCTATATCGACTCCTCTAGTCATTCTAAGTATTCTAGATGTAACTTTTGTGGGTCTACGAAGTTTGGTCCTGTGCGTTACAAACATCAGAGCAAAATGAATATATTTTTTTTTTCTGCGAAAAGAGTATAAAAAAATTCGGAATGTTAAACTCGGGCGCAGCCGAGTTTGAGATACCCTGTACCTGTAGGGAGCGTAAATCAGTATTTTCTATAATATTTTCCTAAGGGCGCTATACAATATAGTTGCGGCGTCTTAAGTTTTTTTTTCTTTTTAATTCTTTTTTTTTTTTATTTTTTCTTTCAATTACTTAATTTATGAAAATATCTCCAAGTATCTACAGCAAAGGGTATTTAGGTTTGCGCATATTTGGAGAAAGAAACCAACACTGTTACATATTCACTTACTCCGTTAAGGTCATGAGCTAAAATTTTCTTTTATTTTAATCCCAAATTTTTAATAGGCTCTTGTATGTTATTACAGCTTAAAGTATGTGTAAAACGAAAATGACAAAAAAAAACAAAAAATCGGAGTTTTTGTCCGATTAGCCCTATGGGAGCTATATGATATAGCCATCTGATTTCAATAAAATTTTGTGCTATTAAAAACTTATACTAAAAACTGTCTTGTGCTTAATTTGGTTGCGATTGGTTCATAAATAATCCATTTAGCGGCTATCCCCCGATTAGCCCTATGGGAGCTATATGATATAGCCATCTGATTTCAATAAAATTTTGTGCTATTAAAAACTTATACTAAAAACTGTCTTGTGCTTAATTTGGTTGCGATTGGTTCATAAATAATCCATTTTCTGACAAAAAACTCAGAAATCGGATTTTTTGACCGATTAGCCCTATGGAAGCTATATGATGTAGATGCCCAATTTTATTAAAACTTTGCACAGCTGCTGAGTATTTCAAAGTTCATACTGTTTCTTAATTTGAATAAAATATCTTTAAAGATAAAGAAATTATGACGTTAAAACGATTTTTGCACTTTCGATCGGCCCTATCGGATCTATATGATATAGTTGTCCGCTCAGATCGAAACTGCGCATCCTTATTGAGAACATATAAGAACTTCTAACTGCAAACTTTCGTAATAATATGATTGCAAACAAAAAAGTTACGGCCTATAATCTTTTTCCTTTTTTTGAGGTTGTTGTGGTTTTATACTTTTTATTCCGAACCTAAATCGGATATGGAAAAAATATAATAAACCTGATCTAACCTCCAGAACAAATGATTCTTAGCAATAAACCGGAACTTTCTACGCCTTACCATCTCTGAGAACGAGGTGTTCATACAGACGGACAGACAGATAGACAGGCAGACAGAAAGACAGACTGACATGGCTAGATCGATTTCTCTAGTCACCCTGATCATACTTTAGGTAACTTTTGGGGGTCTCCGACGTCTCCTTCTCTGTTCATACATTTGACAAACTTAATATAACCTTGTACCTTTTTAGGTACAGGGTATAAAAATATCTCAACGTTATCTTCGGGGTGCCGAAGAATACAGACTCTTTTCGCAGTTGTTTCTGCCGTTAATCACATGAACGGTGTTGGTCAGTTACTAGGGCCGATTTCGATTTGTATGACAGCTATATGATATAGTAGTCCGATTTTAATAAAATTCAGCAGAAACGCCTATATTCGTGTAGAAAACGTGCTAGCCGAGTTTTGAAAAGTTCAGTCAATGAATCTGCGAGTTATTCCTAAAACCGATTTAGGTTCGTATGACAGCTATAAGATATAGTGATCCGATCCGACCGATTCAAACTAGTGCACTAGCTAGGTAAATGTGGAAGATTTTCAGAATAGGTTTAATCTCTATCTGGACACTAGCGTGTGTCTAACTCTGTTCTCCGAGGTTCCAACCATAGTAAGGGCGATTTAAACACTAGGCCATGTCTGTCTAAGCTATTGCGGGGTCATAGAGGGGTCAGCTGGAGGCATAAAATACGATGACTTCGAGAAGGACGTGGATGGGTATGAAAAGGTGTTTGGCAGTTTCATGGTGAGCTTTATGGAGCTAATTGATGAGCTCGTTCAGCTAAACACAACGGAGAGTGCATTTTGCCAGAAACTCTTAAAGCGCCTTAGGAAGTTCAATTGAGATTTGTTGATCGAAGCTAACTCGGATACCGAATCACTCAACCAGTTTATAGCATTACATTAAAGAAATTTCGGCCAATACAGAGACACACATAGGAAGTTAGTAAATTAACCGTGTCTTTCATTTTTATTTATTTTTTTTTTGACTCTTGTGTGACACTTTTACCCCTTTACATCGTCGGCACAGAAAAAAATTTTAACCGTCCTTGGGCAAGTTTGTCATGGCTGATTCAATTTTTTAATATTTTATTAAAAAAAAATTCGGAACGTTAAACTCGGGCGCAGCCGAGTTTGAGATACCCTGTACCTGTAGGGAGCGTAAATCAGTATTTCTGACAAAATAATAAAAATTCAATCTGATTTCGATTAAATTTTGCACAATTGATTGGTGTCCTAAAACCCGACTTATTCCCAAATTTAATAGAGATAGCTTTAAGACCAAAGATCACATTAAAACATTGCTCTTTGGGTTATTACAAAAGGAACTATCATATGGTATTTTTGGTTGCGATTCGTGCATAAAAAACCCGATTTCTGACAAAAAAAAAAAAAAACAAAAAATCGGAGTTTTTGTTTGATTAGCCCTATGGGAGCTATATGATATAGCCACCTGATTTCAACAAAATTTTGTGCTATTAAAAACTTATACTAAAAACTGTCTTGTGTTTAATTTGGTTGCGATTGGTTCATAAATAACCCGTTTTCTGACAAAAAAGCACAGAAATCGGATTTTTTGACCGATTATCCCTATGGGAGCTATAAGATATAGCCATCTGATTTCAATAAAATTTTGTGCTATTAAAAACCTGTACTAAAAACTGTCTTGTGTTTAATTTGGTTGCGATTGGTTCATAAATAATCCATTTTCTGACAAAAAGCTCAGAAATCGGATTTTTTGACCGATTAGCCCTATGGAAGCTATATGATGTAGATGCCCAATTTTATTAAAACTTTGCACAGCTACTATGTATTTTAAAGTTCACATTGTTTCTTAATTTGAATAAAATATCTTTAAAGATAAAGATATTATGAAGTTAAAACGATTTTTGCACTTTCGATCGGCCCTACTGGAGCTATATGATATAGTTGTCCGATCAGATCGAAACTTCACGTTCCTGTTGAGATCATATAAGAACTTCCAACTGCAAACTTTCGTAATAATATGATAGCAAACAAAAAAGTTATGGCCTATGAACTTTTTCCTTTTTTTGTGGTTGTTGTGGTTTTATACTTTTTATTCCGAACCTAAATCGGATATTCAAAAAATATAATAAACGTGATCTAACCTGCAGAACAACTGATTATTAGCAACAAACCGGAACTTTCTAGGCCTTACCATCTCTGAGAACGAGGTGTTCATACAGACGGACAGGCAGACAGACGGACAGACGGACATGGCTAGATCGATTTTTCTAGTCACCCTGATCATACTTTAGGTAACTTTTGGGGGTCTCCGACGTCTCCTTCTCTGTTCATACATTTGACAAACTTAATATAACCTTGTACCTTTTTAGGTACAGGGTATAAAAATATCCCAATGTTATCTTCGGGGTGCCGAAGAATACAGACTCTTTTCGCAGTTGTTTCTGCCGTTAATCACATGAACGGTGTTGGTCAGTTACTAGGGCCGATTTCGATTTGTATGACAGCTATATGATATAGTAGTCCGATTTTAATAAAATTCAGCAGAAACGCCTATATTCGTGTAGAAAACGTGCTAGCCGAGTTTTGAAAAGTTCAGTCAATGAATCTGCGAGTTATTCCTAAAACCGATTTAGGTTCGTATGACAGCTATAAGATATAGTGATCCGATCCGACCGATTCAAACTAGTGCACTAGCTAGGTAAGAAAGAAGGCTATATACCAAGTTTCAGCAAAATCGCATAGACACAGACGGACAGACGTACATGGCTATATCGACTCCTCTAGTGATTCTAAGTATTCTAGATGTAGCTAGATGTGTTGTTGAACGCCATTTGTTATACGCTGTACCTAAAAAGGTACAAGGGTATATTAAGTTTGTCAAATGTATGTAACATAGAGAAGGAGACGTCAGAGACTCCCCAAAGTTACCTAATGTATGATCAGGGTGACTAGAGAAATCGATCTAGCCATGTCCGTCTGTCCGTCTGTCTGTCTGTCCGTCTGTATGAACACCTCGTTCTCAGAGATGGTAAGGCCTAGAAAGTTCCGGTTTGTTGCTAATAATCAGTTGTTCTGCAGGTTAGATCACGTTTATTATATTTTTTGAATATCCGATTTAGGTTCGGAATAAAAAGTATAAAACCACAACAACCACAAAAAAAGGAAAAAGTTCATAGGCCATAACTTTTTTGTTTGCTATCATATTATTACGAAAGTTTGCAGTTGGAAGTTCTTATATGATCTCAACAGGAACGTGAAGTTTCGATCTGATCGGACAACTATATCATATAGCTCCAGTAGGGCCGATCGAAAGTGCAAAAATCGTTTTAACTTCATAATATCTTTATCTTTAAAGATATTTTATTCAAATTAAGAAACAATGTGAACTTTAAAATACATAGTAGCTGTGCAAAGTTTTAATAAAATTGGGCATCTACATCATATAGCTTCCATAGGGCTAATCGGTCAAAAAATCCGATTTCTGAGCTTTTTGTCAGAAAATGGATTATTTATGAACCAATCGCAACCAAATTAAACACAAGACAGTTTTTAGTACAGGTTTTTAATAGCACAAAATTTTATTGAAATCAGATGGCTATATCTTATAGCTCCCATAGGGATAATCGGTCAAAAAATCCGATTTCTGTGCTTTTTTGTCAGAAAACGGGTTATTTATGAACCAATCGCAACCAAATTAAACACAAGACAGTTTTTAGTATAAGTTTTTAATAGCACAAAATTTTGTTGAAATCAGGTGTCTATATCATATAGCTCCCATAGGGCTAATCAAACAAAAACTCCGATTTTTTGTTTTTTTTTTTTTTTTGTCAGAAATCGGGTTTTTTATGCACGAATCGCAACCAAAAATACCATATGATAGTTCCTTTTGTAATAACCCAAAGAGCGATGTTTTAATGTGATCTTTGGTCTTAAAGCTATCTCAATTAAATTTGGGAATAAGTCGGGTTTTAGGACACCAATCAATTGTGCAAAATTTAATCGAAATCAGATTGAATTTTTATTATTTTGTCAGAAATACTGATTTACGCTCCCTACAGGTACAGGGTATCTCAAACTCGGCTGCGCCCGAGTTTAACGTTCCGAATTTTTTTTTAATAAAATATTAAAAAATTAAATCAGCCATGACAAACTTGCCCAAGGACGGTTAAAATTTTTTTCTGTGCCGACGATGTAAAGGGGTAAAAGTGTCACACAAGAGTCAAAAAAAAAAATAAATAAAAATGAAAGACACGGTTAATTTACTAACTTCCTATGTGTGTCTCTGTATTGGCCGAAATTTCTTTAATGTAATGCTATAAACTGGTTGAGTGATTCGGTATCCGAGTTAGCTTCGATCAACAAATCTCAATTGAACTTCCTAAGGCGCTTTAAGAGTTTCTGGCAAAATGCACTCTCCGTTGTGTTTAGCTGAACGAGCTCATCAATTAGCTCCATAAAGCTCACCATGAAACTGCCAAACACCTTTTCATACCCATCCACGTCCTTCTCGAAGTCATCGTATTTTATGCCTCCAGCTGACCCCTCTATGACCCCGCAATAGCTTAGACAGACATGGCCTAGTGTTTAAATCGCCCTTACTATGGTTGGAACCTCGGAGAACAGAGTTAGACACACGCTAGTGTCCAGATAGAGATTAAACCTATTCTGAAAATCGTCCACATTTTCTGTCTTCTCTAGGTTCATGATAAATTCCTCCCAATAGCGATTTACCACATCCTCGGTTATGTACTACTCCAGATTCACAATGCTGTTGAGCATGCGTTGGCACAGAATGTAGGACCGTGTAGTCTCTATGATATTATTAGGATGCAGATCGCAGAGAACCGTTAGATGATGCTGGACATAGCGCAGGAAAAACAGTACGCGATGAATCAGCTGTAGTTTGACTTGAACGTGGTCATTCAATATCAGACTGAGTGGCCACTTGACATCATAACGGAGGGTGACTGCCTCAAAGCCGCACATGTCCAGACGCTCCGTTTCATCGTTTTCTGTATGGGCTCCAGACTCGCGGAACTGAGCGCTAGAATCCTGTGGCCTCAACTCATTTATGAGTTAAGTCAATTGGATACCCACTTCGCAGTTCATCAATTCACAATGCAGTGACTCCTTGAAAATATCTTTGGAGCTACTCAGGGCATAAGTCAAATAAGTTTGCAATTTTTCTGAAACTATGCGATCCACAGTTTTCTGCAAAAGATCTTTAGAATTAGTAATAAAGATCTTTAAGTAGTTCTGATTGCACTGTAAAAAATTGTCATAAATGTTCTGTAAGTACACCCCGATACGTTACTCTTGAATAATAACCTCCAGCAGTTTGGAAGCCCCCTGTTGGTAGCTCTTTTGAATGATTTCCTCGGGAATGGGTATTTGGGGAGTGTAGGTTAGTGGGGTCTGCATCAATTGCAGCTCAACATTACATTGCCGCAGGATATTCAGATACTTGCCGGCATTGAAAATGGCCTCCAATTTGGGGACCAAAAAACTGGGTACCTTTTTTGGATGCAGGCAGTAGCGCTTCGTCCAATATTCTGAGCAACATTGCTCGGGAGCTAAGAGTGCTACTCATGGCCGTAGATTTCTCCATGTCCGAAATGAAGAACTCGTATGTGGGATCATAGATAATGCCCTTTTGGGTCCAGATCTGCACCATTTTCATATAATTTTTGGAAACTTCTGTCATCAAACCCTCTAAATGTTTGCAGAGTTCTTCGCATCGGTCCACTGCCTGGTAAATATTTGCTAAGAGAGTAAGCAGCTCAGCCGAGTTAAGCTTTTGACTCTGTATAGTGGTGGTCATGTTCGCAAGGGCTTCCATAATGATAAGGGTTGACTTCATCTCCTGAGTGAGTCTGTGCAGGCTTAGCTTGGCTTCCTCCAATTCTGCCTCCAGAGCAGCCTGTTGATGATAATATTTCTGCATGTAATCGTGGAAATGACTAGCCAGGGCATTGTGGGTGCTAAAATTACTGGAGAAGTTAATCTCTTCTATAAAATTACGTACGGAGATAAAATAATTGATCAGGGGTAATAGATCATGAACAAGGGCTCGGAAGGCACAGCTAAAATCCTCTGTTCGGTTCAGCAGTAAATAATTAAATATTTAAATTGTTTAATTTGGCGCCTCTCGCCTGAACAGCTGTTCTTTGTAATATTAATTTCTAACACTGCATAATGCATGTGTCAATTGTGCGTTTGTTTTGATCAGTTAGTCTTCGTTTTGTACTCTGGCTCTTCGCACAGCTCGCGCTGTTTTCGTCTTTACTAACTAACTCGCAACCATATACTAATTCGCATACATACATACAGTTCGATACCAAATTAAATTATAAACTAAAAGAGGACAGAGATCGTTGTTTTTGATTTCACTTGTTCAACATTTTTATTTATAATTATTTATTGTGACGCTATGTATGACAATGGAATCTGCGCGACAGCGTCAAGCGATTAAAAAACCGAAAACTTAACGTTATCTTCAGAGTGCCGAAGATTGCAGACTCTTTTCGCAGTTGTTTCTGCCGTTAATCACATGAACGGTGTTGGTCAGTTAATAGGGCCGATTTCGATTTGTATGACAGCTATATAATATAGTAGTCCGATTTTAATAAAATTCAGCACAAACGCGTATAATTATGTAAAAAACGTGTTTGCCGAGTTTTAAAAAGATTAGTCAATAAATGTGCGAGTTATTCCTAAAACCGATTTAGGTTCGTATGGCAGCCATATGATATAGTGGCCCGAACCGACCGATTCAAACTAGTATACTAGCTAGGTAAGAAAGAAGGCCAAGTTTCAGCAAAATAGCTTTTAAACTGACAGAGTAAATCGCATAGAAATAGATGGACAGACGGACTTGGCTATATCGACTCCTCTAGTGATTCTAAGTATTCTAGATGTAACTTTTGTGGGTCTACGAAGTTTGGTTCTGTGCGTTACAAACATCAGAGCAAAATGAATATACTCTTTTTTCTGCGAAAAGAGTATAAAAAAATTCGGAACGTTAAACTCGGGCGCAGCCGAGTTTGAGATACCCTGTACCTGTAGGGAGCGTAAATCAGTATTTTCTATAATATTTTCCTAAGGGCGCTATAATACAGTTGCGGCGTCTTAAATTTTTGTTTTTTTTAATTTTTTTTTTTCTTTCAATTACGTAATTTATGAAAATATCTCCAAGTATCTAGAGCAAAGGGTATTTAGGTTTGTGCATATTTGGAGAAAGAGACCAGCACTGTTACATATTCACTTACTCCGTTAAGGTCATGAGCTAAAATTTTCTTTTACTTTAATCCCAAATATTTTTAGGCTCTTGTATGTTATTACAGCTTAAAGTATGTGTAAAACGAAAATGACAAAAAAAAAACCAAAAAATCTGAGTTTTTGTCCGATTAGCCCTATGGGAGCTATATGATATAGCCATCTAATTTCAATAAAATTTTGCGCTATTAAAAACTTATACTAAAAACTGTCTTGTACTTAATTTGGTTGCGATTGGTTCATAAATAATACGTTTTCTGACAAAAAAGCACAGAAATCGGGTTTTTTGACCGATTAGCCCTATGTAAGCTATATGATATAGTCATCCGATTTCAATAAAATTTGGAGTTATTCAAAACTTATATTAAAAACTGTCTTGTGCTTAATTTGGTTGCGATTGGTTCATAAATAATCCGTTTTCTGACAAAAAGCACAGAAGCTATATGATGTAGATGCATAATTTTATTAAAACTTTGCACAGCTGCTGAGTATGTTAAAGTTCATACTGTTTCTTAATTTGAATAAAATATCTTTAATGATAAAGAAATTATGACGTTAAAACCATTTTTGCACTTTCGATCGGCCCTATGGGAGCTATATGATAAAGTTGTCCGATCAGAACAAAACTGCACATCCTTATTGAGAACATATAAGAACTTCTAACTGCAAACTTTCGTAATAATATGATTGCAAACAAAAAAGCTATGGCCTATAATCTTTTTCCTTTTTTTGAGGTTGTTGTGGTTTTATACTTTTTATTCCGAACCTAAATCGGATATGGAAAAAATATAATAAACTTGATCTAACCTGCAGAAAATGATTCTTAGCAACAAACCGGAACTTTCTAGGCCTTACCATCTCTGAGAACGAGGTGTTCATACAGACGGACAGACAGACAGACAGACAGACAGTCAGAAAGACAGACTGACATGGCTAGATCGATTTCTCTAGTCACCCTGATCATACTTTAGGTAACTTTGGGGGGTCTCCGACGACTCCTTCTCTATGTTACATACATTTGACAAACTTAATATACCCTTGTGGCTTTTTAGGTACAGGTTATAAAAATATCCCAACGTTATCTTCGGGGTGCCGAAGATTAGAGACTCTTTTCGCAGTTGTTTCTGCCGTAAATCACATGAACGATGTAGGTCAGTTAGTAGGGCCGATATCGATTTGTATGGCAGCTATATGATATACTAGTCGGATCTTAATAAAATTCAGCACAAACGCGTATATTTATGTAAAAAACGTGTTTGCCGAGTTTTAAAGAGATTAGTCAATAAATGTGCGAGTTATTCCTAAAACCGATTTAGGTTCGTATGGCAGCTATATGATATAGTGGCCCGATCAGACCGATTCAAACTAGTATACTATACATATATATGGCATAAACACCCCTAACGGGGTAGAGCCTGATGCGCGATTTGCCTCCACGCCTCTCTGTCCTGTGCGCGACTGCGCCAGTTGGTGACACCAAGCGTCGCCAGAACTGCGTCCATCTGGTCCCTCCAACGTGCGCGTGGCCTTCCTCTTCTACGTTGCCCGCCAACTACCGCATCGAAGACTGATCGAGCTGGAGTTGTTGCCTCCATACGAGCGATGTTACTAAGCCAGCGAAGTCGCTGATTATTGATTCGCTTGACTATGTTCACATCGCCGTATAGCTCCTACAGCTCGTCATTCCACCTGATGCGATAGGTTTCGCCAACGCAAACAGGTCCAAACATCTTGCGAAGGATTTTTCTCTCGAAGACACCAAGAGCAGCTGCATCTGACTGCGTCACTGTCCAGGCTTCCGCACCATATAGAAGCACTGGGATGATGAGTGCTTTGTAAAGGGTTAGCTTCGACTTTCTAGAGAGAGGGCTCTGCTGTTCATTTGCCTACTGAGCCCAAAGTAACTCCTGTTGGCAAGCGTGATCCTTCGTTTGATCTCCAGGCTGACATCGTTGTTGCTGGACAAATAGACAAAGTCCTTGACCAACTCAAAGTCAAAGTCTCCAGCAGTAAGATGAGAATCAAGACGCCGCGACTCTCTGTTACTGCACACTATAAACTTTGTTTTGCCCATATTCACCGCTAGACCAACTTTAGCCGATTCTCTTTCAATTGCTCCAAAAGCCGCAGTCACATCACGCTTGGTACGGCCAATAATATCAATATCATCAGCGTAACCAAGAAGCTGGACACATTTCTAGTACTAGCTAACTAGTATACTAGCTAGGTAAGAAAGAAGGCCAAGTTTCAGCAAATTTTTTTTTTTTTTTTTTTTTTTTTTTTTAATGTTATTATTTTTAATAACTTATACTACAGTGATTCTTAATTTCTAGAGAGTATTTACATATATGCATACTTTAACCTAAAAAGGGAGACTAAAAAATGAATTAATTTAGGCATCTGTAGGGTGAATGCGCTGGAGCCTTCTTCTCGTTCTCAGTCCGCGTCTCCTCGTCAGGAGTTTTCGGTCCAATTGGTTCGGGTGATTATCTTTGTTGCGGATGTACCAAGCCGCTCCAGAGAGTTTACGCAAGATTTGCGACAGCGCCACACGAAGTTTGTTCAGATGTGACTTAGCGGCGATGCCATACACTTGGATGCCATATTTCCAAATAGGAGCCAAGACAACTTTATAAATTTTGGTTTTATTGGAAATTGAAAGCTTGTTTCCAGGCCTAAGGATCCAAGCCATGCTGTACGCCTTAGTTTTGGAGTGCCGAACTACATCCGTTACATGGCGTTGGAATGTTAGTCGCTTATCCAAAGTGACACCGAGGTATTTGTGGGCGTCCGATTGCGTGAGGAGCTCTCCATGCAGAAACACACCTGGTGATGTGTCATTTCTCAGGGTGTAAGTCACGGAAACACTCTTTTCCGGATTGATTGCGATGTTCCAGCGAAGGGCCCAGTTTTCAAATTTTTTTAAATAGATCTGAAGCGTATCAGTGGCTGTGTAGACGCAAGTATCCCTGGCCAGGACTGCAGTATCATCTGCAAAGGTGACAACTAGCAGGTCATTGGGATCTGTAAGCGACATGTTGTTTGCTGATGGCATGTCGTGCGTATAGAGGCTATACAGTGTTGGGCCTAACACACTTCCTTGGGGTACACCTGCTCTGACTCTCTTAGTTTGGGAGGACAGCCCGTCCTGTACAACTTTAAAGGAGCGCTCATGAAGAAAGCTCTTTATCATCAAAAAGAGCTGAGGATTTAGTAAACTTTTGAGTTTGTGCAAGAGTCCTGCATGCCAAACTCTGTCAGAAGCCTGCTGGATGTCCAGGAAAGCTCCAACGACATACTCCTTTCCATGGAAACCTTCCAGTACATAGTTCACTACGCGGTGTAGCTGCTCGGGAGTGTCATGCCTGAGTCTAAATTCAAACTGAAACTTTGGAATGGCTTTTTGTACCTCACTGGACTGGAGCATTCTTCTCAGGATACACCCCTCCAGTAATTTGCCAAATGCTGGAAGCAGGCTTATTGGGCGATAGGAGTCTAGTTCATCTGCTGGCTTCCCGTTTTTATTGAGCATAATGATATTCGCTTTCTTCCAGGCGTTTGGGAAGTGTCCCAGTCGAAGAGCAGAGTTAAAAATCAGTACGAGGAATAACAAAGCTCTGTGGGGCAACAACTTAATGGAGCGGTTGTCAATGTGATCCTCACCAGGAGCCTTGTTGTTACGAAGGGATTTAATATCATTTTTCACTTCCGTGAGGGAAATCGGCTTTACAGGAAGAGACATCTGCAGTGGGGCTTCTAGAGATTCAGTAACCAGTTGCACGTGTCTTGGCGATGCTGTCTCAAACGGCTGGAATCTTCCCTCCAAGTTTATGGCAAAAGCTTCAGCTCTGTCCCGAGGAGATTTTGCCCAGGAGCCATCTGGGTTTCGGACCGGAAATTTTGGCGCAACTTGCCTCTTGAATCTCTTCGTGAGCTTCCAGAGCGCGAAGTTAGAGTTTTGATCAGGAGTAACCCTCTCTAAAAACGAGTCAGTTGCCTCTCTTTTTAGGATGACCAGTAACTTTCTCACTCGGTTAGCTATCCTCCGATACAGTCTGTCTATGTTTGGGTCATTAGTCCTAATGAATTCCCGTCTGAGCCGTTTCTTGAGAGTTAGCAGACCTATTGCTTCTGGAAAGAGAGAGAGGTAGTTGCGCACGTTGCGTTGGTGAACTGCACCGCCAGGAGCTGAAATTAGAGCTGCATCTTTGATCTTCTCAATAAAAGTTTCAACCGCTTTCTCGATATCATTCGCTGTATTTATCTCTGTATTGAGGTTAAAGGCATTGTTCAGCTCGTCCTGGAACAGGCTAATATTCGAACCAGGTGAAACAATCATCGTAGTAGGAGTGATATTATGTGGTGACGATGTTAGCGAGGCAATCAGTGGTAGGTGGTCAGAAGTTAGGTCATATTCTTCGCGTATACATAGTAGACTGCTAGCTATACCCTTGTATAAGAAGAAGTCGATACATGTAGGTACATGTAGCCAAACTGGTGATCCGGGATCAAACCAGCCTCGTCCAGTACAGGCAACACTCTGCGCAAAAGTATAATAGTATAGATTGTATTCCAAAAAAAAAAAAAAAAAAAACTTTTCAATGGAAGAAAAACACATAAGGCACACTTAGTATTTAGTTTATGCCACAGATTGTGGACTTGTCCATATAAACACTTAATGTTAAGTTTAAACGTTTTTAATCACTCGAGAGAATCACGCCGAAAAAAGAAACGCGTCCGACTCATATGAGAGCTGCCAACTCGATTGTCAGCAAAATAGCTTTTAAACTGACAGAGTAAATCGCATAGAAATAGATGGACAGACGGACTTGGCTATATCGACTCCTCTAGTGATTCTAAGTATTCTAGATGTAACTTTTGTGGGTCTACGAAGTTTGGTTCTGTGCGTTACAAACATCAGAGCAAAATGAATATACTCTTTTTTCTGCGAAAAGAGTATAAAAAATTCGGAACGTTAAACTCGGGCGCAGGCGAGTTTGAGATACCCTGTACCTGTAGGGAGAGTAAATCAGTATGCGGCGTCTTAAATTTTTTTTTTTTTAATTTTTTTTTTTTCTTTCAATTACGTAATTTATGAAAATATCTCCAAGTATCTACAGCAAAGGGTATTTAGGTTTGCGCATATTTGGAGAAAGAGACCAACACTGTTACATATTCACTTACTCCGTTAAGATCATGAGCTAACATTTTCTTTAATTTTAATCCCAAATATTTTTAGGCTCTTGTATGTTATTACAGCTTAAAGTATGTGTAAAACGAAAATGACAAAAAAAAAAAAAACCAAAAAATCTGAGTTTTTGTCCGATTAGCCCTATGGGAGCTATATGATATAGCCATCTAATTTCAATAAAATTTTGCGCTATTAAAAACTTATACTAAAAACTGTCTTGTGCTTAATTTGGTTGCGATTGGTTCATAAATAATACGTTTTCTGACAAAAAAGCACAGAAATCGGGTTTTTTGACCGATTAGCCCTATGTAAGCTATATGATATAGTCATCCGATTTCAATAAAATTTGGAGTTATTCAAAACTTATATTAAAAACTATCTTGTGCTTAAGTTGGTTGCGATTGGTTCATAAATAATCCGTTTTCTGACAAA
>JBAMCM010000670.1:0-12299 GCA_037075145.1 Scaptodrosophila latifasciaeformis | reverse complement strand
TAAGATTGTAAGCTAAGTTAATGTAATCGATCATTAAGATTGTAAGCTAAGTTAATGTAATCGATCATTCGATTAAAAACTTCAACTAAAATGATATCGATAAGTAAGAATAGTGAAAACGAGGTTAATAGTGAAGAACCCCGACAATAGTTAAGAAGCCCGCCAAGAGTGAGAAATATTGTGAAAAAGAAATATTATAAAAAGAAATAAAAAGGCAAATAAAATACGAAGGATACCGTTGGGAAAAGCATCTCGGGATTTATATTTTGGAATCTCTCACAACTTCAGAAGTGGGATTGCCCAACACGCCTACAAAATAATTTCACACGTGCATTGAAAGCAACCCTTGTGCAAAAAATTTAACAATGTTTAACATGAAAAAAATGAAGTCACTGCTTGGCTCAAATCGAAAGACATCGGATTTGAAGAAAACGCTACATTCCGACAATTGTTCAAGTTGGCCACGGATATGGGTGCGAAATTTCCCGACATGGGTGCTGAGCTTTTGGACAGCAATGGAATTCCAAACAGTGAGAGCACGTCAGCAGAATTGGTCCAGGGGACACAGCCACAATCACCTCTCCGTCAGATGAAACATATGCTCAAGAGAAACGTCTAGAAGCCATCAAGGCGGAACAATTAGTAGTGGACGCCGAAATTGCACTCCTGCAAAAACGAAAACTGTTGGCAAGCCTACGCGAGCGGAGACCAGTGATGGCCAGTGAAGTAAGCGACGTAAGCAGCCTGATCACCCCATTTTCGGGTACTGATACTTGCGATGCTGGCAAATGGATTGGTGATCTCGAACGTGTGTGTGACTGGTTTTTGCGATTGGACAGGTCGTCGTCTTTCGATGAATTTAAGAAACACTTCGTACAAACATTTGGCCGACATTACTCGGTGATCAACGTCGTTAACTTACTGAAGACGACAGTTTTCCTTCCTGAAAAGATGACCGTCCTGAGTTATATATTTCAAATGCAGGAGATCGCCTCCCGAGCCTGTGTTGAGGAGTCAGAAATTATTCAGCTGATTATCGAGGGACTACGCGACAACACTGCGGATGTTGCTATACTGTACGGCGCCAAAAACATGGATGAACTGAAGCAGCTTTCCCGTCGCTACGAAGACATGCGCAGGAGACGAGTGGTCAGCAAAACTTCGATGGGAACTTCGCAGATCCCGCCTGTGAGATGCTTCAACTGTTCCCGCTATGGTCACTTTGCCAAGGAATGCACAGAGCGCATACGTTCCAAAGGTTCCTGTTTTCGATATGGTTCCATGGAGCATGTAATCAAGGACTGCAAGGCCAGCATGCCAGCTGCCAAGAAGACGATTGGGCTCGCAGATGATGCCCCTGCTATTCGGATTTCTTTTGACATTGCAAATTTATCAGATAGTAACATTTTTGCTTGCCTTCTGGACGCGGGTAGCCCTATTAGTTTGATTCGACATTCCGCTTTGCCAGGATTCATTATACGGAACTCGTTGGAGGGTACTTCCTTTAGGGGCCTGGGAGACTTTCGATTGTGCACATTTGGAAAATTATTAATTAAGATAACATTTGAAAATGTTACGAGTGAAATGCTTATTTATGTTGTACCAAATAACTGTATTCCGATTCCAGTTTTATTGGGTAGAGACTTTCTGAAAAAATTTAATTTGTTTTTATGTTCAACCGAAATGAAGGAGCCAGATATTGAAATATCGGCAAATAAATTTTCCTTAAGGATACACAAAACGAACTTGCATTGTATTTATAGTTCTTTGAGAAGTGATAAAATTGTTAATAGTTGTCAGTTATGTAATGAGTATTGTGAACGCTTATATATTGCCCCTTCAGTCCATAAAAAACATTCCGAATCAGAGATGGCGGTACTGGATGAATCATCCAAATTACATAGATTAGCCTACATCCTGAATATTGACATTAGTGAAATCGAGGAGAATAATATCAATCCGAAGCTTTCTGTAGAAAAACAAGAAATCGTTAAGGAAATCATTAAGAATTACTATTTGAATGTTGAAAAAATTCCGAAAATTGAGCATGATTATGAAATGAACATAAAATTGAAATTTGACCTGCCAGTTTATACAGCACCACGGAGGTTATCATACCAAGATCGCAAAGACACAGACTCCATCATTGAAGAACTATTGACCTTGGGACACATCAGAGCTAGTACATCACCATATTCGTCAGCCATTGTTTTGGTCAAAAAGAAAAGTGGGGAGAAACGAATGTGTGTAGATTATAGACAGTTAAATAAAATCACAGAACGAGATGGATACCCCATAGCATGAATAGACGATTGCTTGGAAAAACTAGAGGGCTGCAAATTCCTCAGTATTTTGGACTTAAAGAGCGGGTTTCACCAAGTGAAGGTGGCAGAAAATTCAATTAAATATACAGCATTTGTGACGCCTAGCGGACAATATGAGTACTTGAAGATGCCTTTTGGGTTGAAGAATGCACCAGCTGTTTTTCAACGATTCGTAAACCATATTTTGAGCCCGGTTATAAAAAATGAAAACGTAGCAGTTTACATGGATGATATAGCTATAGGAACTAAAACATTTGAAGAACACATCAGAGTATTGGGAAAAGTTCTGAGAAGATTGTCTGAATTTAGACTGGAACTGAAGTTGTCCAAATGTAAATTTTGTTTCTCACAAATTGATTTTCTCGGTTTTAATGTTAATGAACAAGGTATCAAGCCAAACAATGAATATATGGTAGCCATCAGACACATAGCCATACCGAGAAATGTTGCAGATGTCGAGAGGTGTCTCGGCCTATTTTCGTATTTCAGACGCTTTGTCCCTTCATTCTCAAGTATCGCAAAACCTTTGCGTAATCTAACGAAGCCCAATACCCCATTTCATTTCTCGGATGACTGCCAAAAAGCCTTTCAATTTTTATGCAACACATTAACTTCAGAACCAGTGTTAGCCCTATACAATACAGAAAGAGAAACAGAACTCCATTGTGACGCAAGCAAAATAGGGTTCGGAGCCATTTTGTTCCAAAAGCAGGACGATGGAAAAAACCACCCTGTTGCATATTTTTCTCAAGCAACGACACCAGAAGAAGGAAGATACCACAGTTTCGAACTCGAAACACTGGCAATCATCTATGCACTAAGAAAATTCCACGTTTACCTAGACGGAATTGAGTTTAAAGTAATAACAGACTGTAACGCTTTGACTCTTACCCTAGAACGGAAAAGTGTGAGTGCTAGAATAGCTAGATGGGCACTAGAGTTAGCAAATTACAATTGCCATATTCAATACAGAAGCGGTAAATATATGATTCACGTAGACGCCCTAAGTAGATTAATTGCCCCACGACAAATATAAAAAAGGCAAGTGAAATTGAACAGATTGTTTCAGTCATAGACGATGACAGCATAGAAACCCGGCTTCAGATAACACAAAACAGGGACGAAACGATATTAAAGTTAAGAGACAAACTGGAATCAGGACCAGTTAATAATTTTGACTTGGAGAACGGACTGGTGTATCGAAAATTAAAAGATGACACCCTGCTTCTGTATGTACCCTCAGAGATGGAAGAAAACATCATTTGGCTAACCCATGAAAAATTATGTCATCTGGGCACAGAGAAAGTTGTCCTGGAAATAAAGCGTCATTATTGGTTCCCCAATATGGAGAACAAAGTAAACAATCATATAAAAAATTGCATTAAGTGCGTTATGTTCTCAGTACCGCGACACGCGAGTGGGCGTACGTTACATAATATCCCAAAGAAACCAATTCCATTTGACACATTGCACATTGACCATTTCGGTCCACTGCCAAGTATTTCGTCAAAAAAAAAAACACATATTTGTCACAGTCGATGCCTTCACAAAGTACGTCAAACTCTATCCAGTAAATACAACCAGCACGGGAGATCTAAAAGCATGTTTAATCAAATATTTTGAAAATTATAGCCGTCCGAGAAGAATAGTGAGCGATAGAGGAAGTTGCTTTACCTCACTAGAGTTCAGTGAGTTCTTATTAGTAAATAACATAGAACATATTAAGGTGGCAACCGCATCGTCACAAGCAAATGGTCACATCGAGAGAATAAATAGAATACTAAAAATGATGCTATCGAAGCTCTCCGAGCCCATTCAGCATGCAGATTGGTATAAATTACTAAGCAAAGTTGAATACGCGATCAATAATTCGATTCACTCAACCACAAACCAAGCCCAATCAGTACTATTATTCGGGGTATATCAAAGAGGACGCGAAGTAGACACTCTTACCGAATACCTGGATGAGGGAACTGAAAAAATTGGCGACCTGGGAGAACTCAGGGAAGCCGCGAGCAGGAAAATCGAGTGCGATCAGCAAAAAACTACTGATGCACACAAAAATAAGTTCAAACCCCACGAAACCTTCTCCCTTGGTGAATTCGTGGTGGTGCGGAGTGTCGATACAACTATAGGGACAAATAAAAAATTTTCAGCCAAATACAAAGGACCTTACGTCATTAAGAAGATATTACCCAATGATAGATATGTTATAACAGACATCGAGAACTATCAAGTGTCCCAGATACCCTATGAAGGCATAATAGAAGCTTGTAGATTAAGGAGATGGGTTGATTGGGGAAGCAATGTCAGAAGGGATCCTACTCCCGAAAATAATACTAAAAATATTAAATAAGTCCACTATATTACTAATCTAATCAATCATTCGATTAAAAACTTCAACTAAAATGATATCGATAAGTAAGAATAGTGAAAACGAGGTTAATAGTGAAGAACCCCGACAATAGTTAAGAAGCCCGCCAAGAGTGAGAAATATTGTGAAAAAGAAATATTATAAAAAGAAATAAAAAGGCAAATAAAATACGAAGGATACCGTTGGGAAAAGCATCTCGGGATTTATATTTTGGAATCTCTCACAATATTTTTAAGGGCCAATACTACTGTTGGACAGATTCTTCCGTTGCACTTTCTTGGATCAATGATGAGCCCTTCCGATTCAACGTCTTCGTAGCGAATCGCATAACATGTATTCAGGAGCTTACGTCTGACATGGAGTGGCACCATGTTCCCAATCCTGCTGATATTCTGTCTAGAGGAGGCTGTTGCTAATTAAATCTCCTTATATGGATATCACCCAGGGACTCAATTACTTAAATTCTTTCCCTTCCATTCAGCGCGTGTTTGGATACATGTATAAATTTATTAATCAGAAAAAACATCCCGGACAATTTATGGGAGGACATCAAGGATCTACGTTCAAATGGTGCCGTTAAGAAATCAAGTTCAATTGCTTCCTTGTTGCCGTTCATTGACGATTCTGGACTCATACGAGTTGGAGGGCGACTTGGAAATTCATCGCTTCCATATGACGCTCAACATCCAATTAATCCTGCCTCGTCGTCATCGAATTACCCTTGCTATAATTGCACAGTCACAGAACAAGATTGCGCACTCTTGGCTAAAGTTCGTCTTCAGTATTGGCCAATTGGAGGTCTGAGAACTGTTTCAAAGGCGGTTAGCAAGTGTGTGGTGTGTTTTAAACCCAAGCCAACAGTTCTGGAACCTATCATGGCCAATCTTCCAAAGGAGCGTCTTGAAGGTTTTCGTGCATTTGCCATCTCTGGAATCGACTATTGCGGGCCGTTTCTTTATAAATCAGAGGTTCGCACTAGGTCTCCCATCAAATGCTACATTGGCGTATTTATGTGTTTCGCGAGTAAGGCAGTCCATTTGGAATTGGTCCTTTATTGGCGCTCTCAAAAGATTCGTTGCCACTCGCGGGAAACCCAGTCAAATTTGGTCAGACAACGCCACTAATTTTGTCGGAGCCAAAAATGAGCTGTTGATCCTCATATGAAAGCGGTTCATCAGTTCTGCCTCGGCGATAGCATCGACTGTCAGTTTATCACTTTGGTGGATTATGGGAGGCTGCTGTGAAAACTGCCAAGTATCACTTCTATCGCTCGGTTGGCTGCTGCATCCTCACATTTGATGAGCTCCGTACCCTTGTATGCCAGATCTCGGCAGTGATTAACTCTCGCCCCTTACTTTCACTTTCAGAAAATCCTGCTGATTTGGATGTCCTGACTCCTGCCCTTTTGCTTCTTGGTACCCCTCCAGGTACTGTTATTGAGCCCGATCTGACCAGGCTCAATTATAACCGACTTGATGACTGGCAGCGTGTAACTCAATCACAGCAACATTTCTGGAATCGCTGGCGTGAAGAATATCTCACACTTCTACAACAGCGTGCCAAATGGCGTAGTCCTGTATTTTCATTGATCAACTCAGATATTGGCTGTCAACTCGTTTTGAAGGTAAGTCACCTACCACCCACCGTAAAATCTCCTAGAGAATTCATTTCTCCAAGTAGAAAATGATTCGGGTTCAAAAGATCAGGATCCTCAATGGTGAGAGGAACATGTGCAAGGGGTCGGCTATTTAAAATATTTTTGGCTTTAGACTTTGCAACGTCCTAATATGTGGCGCCTTCACCTTTAAGTTTACAGCCAAGTCTTTTTGTTGATTGGGGATTAGCTGAGCAATTAAACTCCCATTTTATTCCTGAGTTTGCGACTTCCTTTTTAATATTTGAAAATTTCGTGCCACATCTGATTTTATCAATGCTGTTGCCAAAATTCTTGACCGATTTTCTCGGCATCTTCCAATTGACACGATAACTCGGCCAAAAAATCCACGCCGACGAATGTAAATGATCTTCTATATTGTGTGATCCTGTCTAGTAGCAACTGTCCCATTAATGCTGGTTAGGCTTTAGCAGTGTTGTTCTTGCAATATTGACATAAAGACTTCGCCCGTGTAACAGCTGATCGAAAACTAATGATACAGAAAGTGTTCCTTCATTTTGATGGTAGTATGTCTCGTTATAATAGGATGCCTGGCTTGATTTGGTAAACTAATCGGATAATTGGGTCTTTCATCCACCTCTCAAACTTCGTACTCATTTAGTCCTGGAGACAATTTATAAATGCTGCTGTTTCTTGCTAAAAATCAATTTTCCTTAAGATCCAGTATCTCAGACTTATAGTGGTCTCTCTCTGAGCTTGTAAGCTTGCGAGGATTTGCATTCCTCTGTGCCAGTTTTACTACGGAGTGGTATACATATATCTGGTCGTGCCGTCAGTGCTAACCACATCAGCCCTCCAATGGCTGCCTGATATTCTGCCGGGTCTTCTACGGAACAACCCGCAACAAACGATTTTGTGGTGAATCTGCATTGCTGCATTCCATGCCGTTTTAGCATTGCGCTCAAACTGCATGCCCAAGAACATACGTAATCGTCCCTTGTCAACACATTCGAACTGCATTGCGATCCTTGACTTGACTCGCAAAAGTTCTGACTCATCTTGGCATGCTATAGGTAGATCATCGATATGTATGAAGTATCAAGCAAAGGTTTCCTTTGATGTCTGCTTGGTATAGACATGGTTCACATTGTGATGCTGAGAATCCAATATCACATAAAGCTTCATTCAACTTCGAATACCATTCCCTTCCTTCTTGTTTCGAACCGCCTTATTTTGCCTAAAGTATTTATACCCAGAACTGAAGTCTTCATATCCATCTGGCCGTTTCATGTAGATTACATCCCTCAATTCGCTGTTCAAGTACGGGGTGCAAACATCAATCTGATGCAATTGTAGCTTGAGCTCCACAGCCAAAGCCAGAACCAATCTTATGGTTTCCTATCGACACACTAAAGAAAACGTCTCCTTCTAGTTAACACCGTACTTCTGGGAGTATCCTTTTGCCACTAGCCGAGCCTTGTAGCGTTCAATCTCGCCACAGAGATTCCTTTTGATTGTGTACACCAATCGACAAATAATCGCCTCTTGACATTGCGCTAGCTCTGCCGGCGACCATGTACTGTTGGCCATTAACGAATCATATTCAGATTACATGGCTGCTCGCCAATATGCTCCCTGTATACTGGTAGTAGCCTCGTAGTAGGTCTATGGAACATGCATTTCCGTTGACCTTACAGCATTCACCATATTGTAGATTTTCTTTGGACGCCCTGGCTTTCACGTTCGTTCCAGTCTGGGCCTGCCTGGTCAAAATTTAGTACTCTTCTGCAACCTTGGGCACTCTTTTTCTGTGTTTGGGAAGTATTCATTTGCATCACTCAGCTCTTCTGCGCTAATATAGTCTTTGCTAACATCGACTACGTTATCATCTTTCGCATCCTTGCCGCTTCTCAGAGATTTAGGATTGGGCTCACTAGATGCCACTGTCGTCGGTGACCTTTCTGACTCCTGCAATCCAATAACAATTCGGCTATTCGGCCCCACCATAGGTTCTTCGAACAAAACATCACGTTTGTCGACAACTTGCCTTTTTTCCTCGTCATAAAGCCTGTAGGATTTCGATACCAGAGAATAGCCCACCAGTCAGTATTCTTTACCCTTGGCTTCAAATCTGTGCTTCATCGTCTTATCCAATGCGATCGCAAATGACTCAAAAACTCGCAGATTTCGTACATCGGGTTTTCTGCCCGTCCATGCTTCAAACGGAGTCTTTCTGTCAGCTGGTGATCTGTTTATCAAATAACATCTGCATTGCCTGCACTGTCTCAGCCCATAAGTATTGCGGCATATCGCTATGCGTCAACATGCTTCGTGACAACTCAACCAATGTCCTATTGGCCCGTTCTGCCACTCCATTTTTTTGAGGACTGTATGGAACAGTCAGCTGACGAACCAACATCTTGTTCTTGTATTCCCAGCCATTGTCGCTGCGTAGAACTTTAATTCTGCATCACTCTGCCATCTTTTTGAATGCCACAAACCTTTCAAAAACTTCACCCTTTGACTTAAGAAAGTAGGTGAATATCCGCCTTGACTTGTCATCGATGAATGTCAAAATGTAGGCTGATCCGCCGAGCGAATCTGGAAATGGTTACGTATGTATTTTACTCTTCATACATGTGCGACACTGCAGTGACATCTGTATTTGACGCATCTTCTTAAGGGACTGACTTAATGAACATTAAGTCAAACTTAGAACTAAGTGAGCGAATACAGGGTTGCATTGATATTTTACATTCAACATAACGGAACGCTCGCATTTAATCCAAGCCTAGAACTGTGAAGTAGAAAAACTGATCACATCTCGTTAGATAATGTTTACATACCCCACATAAATATAAGCTTCCAAGCACACACCCGAACTTGTCAAAAGGTATTCAATAAATGTTTGAGCTTTTTCTAAACTGTTATTCCGATTTTAATTGAATATGACACGTATCGTGAATAAAAAAAATCTTTAAAAGATTGGTAACTTCGGATTTTCGAAGATATTGTTTATTAATTTTAAACATTTCTTATATTAAATGTAAACTATTTTTTTTAAAGGCTTTTCTTTGTGGCATATTTTCAAGTTGGTTTCATTGAAACATGTGCAGCTCTTGTGGGGTACTTCATTATAATGGCACGAAGCGGATTTTTACCGAATACATTAATAGGAATTGGTATGAAGTGGAATGATGCATCTGTAAATGATTTAACTGATTCATTTGGCCAAGAATGGGTAAGATAAATCTAACAAAATAAAATAGATACAATTTTTAAGGATAATATTACTTCTTAACTTATATTACAGACTTTTAAAGCACGTAAGCACCAGGAATATTTGGGTGCGTCTGGATTTTTTATGGCTTTAGTTATAATTCAATGTGTCAACTTGCTCGTGGCTAAAACTAGTAGAGCAAATTTAATTTTTCATGGGTTCGGAAACTATTACATAAATTTTTCTATAATATACTTGTTGTGTGTTGGATTTGGATTACCTAAAATGGATATACCACACTATTTTCGATTAGCAGATATTAATCAGTAAGTTTAATAAATTTATGGGCGTACACTAAACTTGATTTGAGGTACACCATACATTCTCGTATTCTCGCTCAATCTTAATAATACACTAAGTAATAATAATACACTAAAAATAAGAAACGTGTATACCGAGTGTATACGAAGTGCCGTTTTGTGCGCTACAAACATCAGAGGTAAATGAATATACTCCTTTTTCTGCGAAAAAGGTATAAAAATCCCAAATTTATCTTCGGGGTGCCGAAGATTACACACCCTCTTCGCAGTTTTTCTGCCGTAAATCACATGAACGGGGTTGGTCACTTAATAGGACCCATTTAGGTTTGCAAGACAGCTATGTGATATAGTAGTATGATTTAAATAAAACTCAGCGGAAACGCGTATTTTTATGCGTATGCCGAGTTTTGAAGAAATCAGTCAATAAATGTGCGTATTGGGCTAACAAGCTTTTTTGATAGCACTTGGTCGAATTTTAAGAAATAAGACACAAGAGATATTTCTTATTTTAGGTTATAATTTAATTTGGTATATAACTCGAAATTAATTATTCACACTTTCACAAATTATAAGTGGCGGTTTAGTTTTTTATATACAATATATTTACAAGCGAGAATGAATTATGCGAGAGCGTATGTATGCGTTTATGTTCGAAAGTATGTATGCGAATTAGTATATGGTTGCGAGTTAGTGTGCGTAACAAACGAAAGCAGCGCGAGCTGTGCGTAGAGCCAGAGTGCAAGACGAAGGCTGACTGATCAAAATAAACGCAGAATTGACGCATGCATTATGCAGTGTTAGAAATTAATATTACAAAGAACAGCTGTTCAGGCGAGAGGCGCCAAATTAAACAATTTAAATTTTTGCTGCTGAACCGAACATACTCCCTCCGTTGAACGGATGAGCTTCAACAGAATCCTTAAGGGGAAGCAGGGACAGCTTATTAATAGCTCGCTTGATGTAGCCGTTGGATGTTTTGAGTATTGCCAATCGAGAAACACCATCAGATCCAGAGATTAATTCCGTCACTCGTGCCAGTGGCCATTTAAGCGGAGGTAGATTTTCATCCTTGATAAGGACGAGATCATCGATGGTCAGTTCAGGCTTCGGTGAGCGCCATTTGGAACGCTCTTGCAGGAGGGTTAGATATTCTTCTCGCCAACGAGACCAAAAAACTTGCTGCATGTAGTACACCCGTTGCCAACTATCCAGTCGATTGAAATTAAGGCGTGTTACATCAGGCTCAGCGAATGTAGAAGGAGAACCACAAATTAAAAAATGGGCCGGTGTCAAAACATCGAGATCTTCTGGATTTTCTGAAATTGGAAGTAACGGTCGAGAATTAATTACTGTCATAATTTGGCATGCAAGGGTACGGAGCCCTTCGAATCCTAATACAGCCGATCCTACAACTCGATAGAAGTGGTGTTTTGCGGTTTTTACTGCCGCTTCCCAAAGATCACCAAAGTGAGGCGAGTGAGGTGGGATGAAGCGCCATTCGATAGTATCTGCCAAACAAAATTGCAGAACTGTTTTCTGATGATGAATGAATGAATGAATTTGTAGACATATGCAAATACCCGTTGAATGGCAGGAAATGAGTTTACGTATTTGTATTTCACTATTGGATCAGCATTAGGATCTGTATTTAACAGAATTTTTCGACGCAGTTCCAAATTTGGTCTTTCCAGTAAACAGGAAGCAGGCCAGATTTGCTAGACCCAATTAGAAATTCTGGACCAGAAGACCAAAGCGTTGATTCAAGTAGCTCATTAGGAGTGGCACCTCTCGATAGAATGTCTGCTGGGTTTAAAGCTGTTGGCACGTAATGCCACTCAAAATCAGAAGTGAGTTTCTGGACGACAGCAATGCGATTGGCAACAAAAACATTGTAGCTTGAAGACTCATCTCGTATCGACGACAGGCAAATTGATGAATCCGACCAACAATGAAAGGGTCCAGAAAAAAGATTCATCTTCGACATCTCACTTATGAATTGGGATAACAAAACAGCGGCGCAAAGTTCAAGTTTCGGTACTGTAAGCGTCTTTACCGGAGCTACCCGGGACTTCGAACATAAGAGTCTTGAGATGGAGTTTTTTCCCTTTGAGACAACATATATGCAGGTGCCGTAGGCATTGATACTTGCATCGCAGAACCCAGGTACCTCTACTTCAGAATTTGGAGCAAAAACAAAACGAGGAAATGAAATACGCTGGGCGTAACTGAAGGTGTTTCGAAAATCCTGCCATGCGGTATTTAATCCTAGTGGTAGACTTTCGTCACAATCCAACTTAGCCTTCCGCAACACCTGAATAAAAATTTTAGCCTTTAATGTGACAGGGCCGTTCAATCCGAGTGGGTGGTAAAATCGAGCGATTGCAGATAATATTGTTCTTTTCCATGTTTTCGAAGTTTGTTGAGCGGGTATAAAGAAAAAAGTAAT
>JBAMCM010000669.1:0-91663 GCA_037075145.1 Scaptodrosophila latifasciaeformis | reverse complement strand
AGAAAGGGCCGCCCCTGTATCTATTAGTATTTTTAGTTTTCTCCCAGCCAATTGGCGTTCCCTAGGCAACTAGGAGCGTTCCCTAAAAAATTTAGTGAGTCATCATTATATGTGGACTCATTGTCATCGTCATCGGGGTTTTATCCTGGTCCTGCTCGTCTCTGTTATTTCTGTATAATCTGCTCTGCGAGCGGCCTTTATTATTTTCGCTGGCCTGAGCTCGTTCTTCGACAGCTCTGGCGTATGAGTTTGCAAAATTGCTTCTCTCCATACTCGCCTCTGCCTCCCTAGCTAAAGCCAGAGCAGACGGTAAGTCTCTCGGCTGAGCCGAGAAAACAACTGATCTGAGAGATTTTTTAAACCAAATACGAATGCATGAAGTGCATCGGATCTGACTTCTGCGTTGAGCAAATTCGCACCTTCTTATTCATGGGTCATAATGACTTTGTTCGTCACTAAAGTGAGTTTTCTTTCGACTGCATCGTAATAGTCTACTAAACTTAAGTCGCCCTGCCTAACCATGTCTAATGCCTGGCGCAGCATGCGTAATGAGGTCTCATCAACATAGGTGCAGTCCAACCTTGCTATAATGGCATTAAAGTTTAGCACTGTGTTGTGCGAAAATAGTAATGCTCTCGCATTACTGTTCCTGTTTATGGTCACAGCTTGATAATGGCAATCTCTGAGGGACAGCAGCTTGTGGTTGGCCGTTCCTATTAACGGCGGGTAGACTTCAGGATGTGGTAGCAGCAGCTGAAGATTATGATGAATATGGTGGGAAAGCAACTGGCTCTCCTTATTACTGGCCTAGGGACTCAGCAATAAAAGATATTTAGATTTTTAACGGCAAGTGCCGGAGCAATATATTTTCAGCTTGTGCTGTTATATGATCAATATAAAACTAAAAGTACAAAATGTATAAAGTGGAATTCTAAAGCTAAAAGAGGAAATGTTTATGCAATGCTTAGAGTCAGCAAGCCGACTCAGCATACCATGGGCGAAAACGTAGCACTTGCGGTATCAGCAAGTATCAGGTTACCGTCGTTGGCCACTCTTGTTGAGTGCGCTGACCCCAAAAATCTGAGTAAGCTTAATTATAGCGAGAGTAGATTAATAATTAATGCGAGTGGAGCCAATAAAGTATTGATATTGATATTGTAACTTGTTGCATTTCACTGGTGGTGTTGAAGCAGGGTTGCTATTTCACTGGGATCGGTAGGGTGGCGCCATCTACAGGGACAGGCTATGTAGGGAAAGGGATGGGATTTGAAACTTGCGTGACCTTGGCCTGGAAATGGGTCCAATTGGCCACCGCTAGGGTCATTGACCGACATCGCCATACTGCACAAATCCCGTACGCAGTTGTCGGCCTGTGAGTCAGAATTGAATGTCCAGGCGGTGCGTGCGGTCTTGTGCGTGGTGCAAAAAAAATTTGAAAACGGAAAAAAAAAAATTAAAAGTTAAATTAAATTTTTAACCATAAAAAAAGGTTGCACTTAACAGCAGACCCTCCGCTCGCTCGGCGTATAAATTTTGGCCGGCGAGCCACCAGATAAATTTTGGCCGGCGAGCCACCAGTTAAATTTTTGGCCGGCGAGCCACCAGTTAAATTACTGGCCGACGAGCTACCAGTTCGAATACATCTCCTTACCACATTGGAGCCACCGGGAGTCCAGCCCGCCGAGATCAGGGACGAGGTGTGCCCATTTCGGGTGAGTGCGTTCCGCGTAGGAACCGTAATTCCCAACCGAGAACAGCAGACGGCCCCTAGAGAAGAAAATAAATGAAAATTGTTATTGGTGTTACAGTCTTTTTTTTTTTTCTGTATAATTGTAGTTGTGTATGTTAGGTTAAGCTATGTTAATCCAGTCTAATAGGTGAAGTGTCATTTTTTTTTCTTTTTTCTTAGAGTTAAGTTGGAGTTTTTTTTTTTCTGTTATTTTGTTATAGTGTTAGGAAAAATAATTATTTTTGTGCAGGCGATCGCCAATTCGAGGAGCGACACCTGGGGGGGACACAAATAAGTAAAATAAGAGTCAATAATTAATTGGTAGGGCCGCGTGCCGCTTACCGCCTTTTTAGAGCTCTGATAGGTAGGGAGTCCCGCGGTTCAGAACCCAAAATTAAGAAAAATACTGGTTGATGTTCCCCTCAACCGCTGCCCCAAGGGTTGAGGTCCGCCTCGTGTAGGATCCAATGTTCGCTAGAGTTAAGCATATGAATATTAAATTGTAAGATAAACGATGATCGAATAGAGTTTCGTCATTTGGGAGGAGTGGGAAATCACTTACAGCGTTTGACCCGCACACCATGAGGTAGGAAAAAAAGATGAAGTAAATTTCTTTCACCATGTTGGGAGGCGGACGTTAAGCCTCAGGTTGGGTGGGTGCATCCAAGTTCTGGACTGGGACTTGGCCTCCGGAAGGAAGGAAGGATGTAGGGGAATTCGTTGTGGTCCTGAGCGTTTATGTTGTCGTCCGCTGGATGAAATGTGTTGCCAGTTGTGTTTATGTTTTTTTATTAGTGATGTGACTTGCGCCGATTTTGTCCAGTGTGACCCCCCCTTATCCAAATTGTGTCGTCCCAATTATTGGTGGTTTGTGATTGTGTGAACCGTAGGGCTGGGGAATAAAAGGAACCACCCCGACGCGACTTGCGAGCCAGCCGGCAGCCCACAGGGAAGAAATCGGCCCATAACAATATGGCGCCCAAACTTTTTCAGCTGTTCGGCTAAGCCGAACATAAACAAAAATCAAACCAGCGTAATTGGGACGTAATCTGTCAACTTGGCCAAAGGGCAGAGCTCGAGCTGGAATATACCCAGCGAGTGCTTGCTCTTTGTCTGACGAGATAGAACGTCAAGCAGAACTGAGGCTCTGGAGTCATTCAGCTAATATTTCAGCTGGCATTAGCACAGGCCTCAGTAGGAGTTGTTTGTTTTTTTTGTGGTCATTTTTTTTTGTAATTTTTTCATTTTTGTCAGTTAGAAAAAGGGAAGTGTTTACTCAGCCTCTGGAACCGAAGTCACTACCACCTAATGAGGTAGGTAAGTTTGCTTTCGGTGTCCATAGCCTGGTGGCATTGGTTGAGATAACACATCCCTGTGTCACTTTCCTCTTGTTTTCGATGCGGAGACTAATAGTAGTGGTAGTTGTAGAGCAGCGGTGTCCCAGTAGACATCATAAAGTCACTGCGCTGCATCCGCTGTCCAACTCCAAGATTCTGTCTCTGCATTGAAAACGAAAAGGAAAGTATAGGTGTTGAAGTCACTTGCATGTCGTCCATCAGTTAAGCTGATGGATAGAGCATGCGACTGACGTCAATGTTAGTTTAATTGTGTTTTTTTTTGTTTTGCGTACCTTTCCTTTCGGAGGATGCAGAAATGGTGAAGAATGGTTCGGGTCAACGCTTTTCCACTCCTCCCAATTTTTCCATGATTATTGTTATATTCTCTTTGTGATTTTTTTTTGTTGATTGATTGATTGATTTTGTTTGTTTTGATTTACAGCTTGTTTTTGATTGTTTTCGTTGATAATTATTAGTTTTAATTGAGTTTAATAATTTATTTATTTTAGGTTTAGGTTATTTATAGCTATAGGAAAATCTTATAATTATTTGTTTGTAGGAATTAATTTGTCTGTATATTATTTTTGCGTGTTGGTGTCCGTCGGTCAAACCAGTCCAAAATGTCCAGGAGAGATAGCCTAGAGCCTAGCAAGCCATCTCACAGTCACCAACTCCGGTCCCTCGGTGCCCCAATTAATCAAGAGGCCGATTGGGAACAGAGCGCAGAAGGTGCCACAGCGATGCCAACCGCTGGTGGGCTCCAGAGAACGCCCATCTCATTCAGGCGTAGAGATGGCACCGGGCTCGCAGATGTACAGCCGCTGCGACAGGAGGAGCAGACACTGCAACCTGATTGGCCCCGAGCAGATGCCGAGCCATCATCAGAGATTAGGTCTGCGATTCAAGCCGCAGTCGCCCAATCGGCGCAGACCTATCGGCATTCTTTGGCGTCCGGTGTCGGCGAGACCCTGCGGGATGAAATCCGAAAAGGATTCCTAGATATGATGGTGATGTTGAACGAGGCTCTCAGATCGAGTAAACATCCAGAAACTCACCCAAACAGAATGGATCTGCCGGAAGCCATGCCTGGACCAGTGTCGGAACCCCTAAACACGAGGAATACGCTAGGGGCAATCCCGAAGGCGACCTTTCAGCGCTCCCCTGAGGAAAGCAACCCAAATGCTGCGGCCGATCAGGAGGCCAGGACGTGGAGAAACCCGGATCCACGAGGAGCGCTGAACGAGGATCAGTGGGCGAACTCCCCCATCTCGTGGTCAGGCAGGCCGGTCAGCACCGTACCTCTGAGGATGGAGAGGTGGAACGTCTCGTTCGACGGAGAGGATTCCAGCCACACCGTAGAAGATTTCATATTCCGGGTGGAATTCCTACAGCGACAATACGGATGTCCCTGGCAAGACATATTGCGCGGCTTCCACACGCTACTGACCGGGCGGGCGAAGGAATGGTTTTGGGTCCACGTCAGGTCAGCTCGTGTTAACGATTGGATGGTGCTCAAGAAAGCACTCCTCGAAAGGTTTGGAGGATTCCGATCGGAACATGAGTTGATGCAGGAGCTGTTGCAGAGGGAGCAGTCATTGGGCGAATCCGCTGATGATTATATCCACAAAGTAACGCAGCTGGCCGCCCGGTTGCAACAACCACTGAGGGAGCGGGACCTGATTAGGATAATAAAGAAGGGCCTGAAGGAGAGCATCGCGAAATATGCGTACGCTTTAGAGGTACTCACTGTCGACGAGCTGAGGAAGGAGTGCCGCGAAATAGAGAGGACCTTCTGCCGCCGCTCCCGCCAAAATTTTGCGCAACAACACGGTCAGATGATTGACAGGCGAAGGGCTGTGTGTGAGGTGGAGCTTGATCCTGCTGAGGCGGAAGCCACATCCCCTGCGGTGGAGGAAGTAACAGGCACTAGGCGTGCGACACTCCGTACAGGCTGTTGGAACTGTGGTCAGCCAGACCATCAGTTTAGGGACTGCCTATCCCGTACTCGCAAAATATTTTGCTATCGGTGTGGCAAGCCAGAAACATTGAGCCCCGAATGCGTTAACTGCCCGGGAAACGGTGCAGCGAGCGGGAAGAAGGCCGAGCCGCGCTCGAGGATGATGGCCAACTACAAACAATAAATAAAATAATAAACAGGGATAAGTTAGCGGATAAGTCTACAAGTAAGCCAAACCATAAATACGAAGATCCAAGGAAGCTGCCCTATGAAGAACGGTACAGAAGATACCTAGTGGCGCGCAATCGCATCTTCAATGAACGCTGCCTGGATGGTATGACTATGATAACCCGGCGAGTAAAGAAGGCCCGAGAAAGATATCAACGACGCCGACAGCTTCGCTGCAGGGTGGCGGAAGCAGTGACGGAAGTGCTGCGTAAGCAAAACTGCAGTTCTGATCGACGCGCTTTTGCGGACATCGCCATCAACGGCCTGTACGTCAGTGGCCTTCTGGACAGCGGAGCCAATGTCAGCCTGTTTGGAAAAGGGTGTGAGAGGTTCGTTAAACAGCTGAATATAGAAGTACGGCCATATCACACTTCGGTAAAAACGGCAGGTGGAGGTGTTCACCCGATCATTGGATGCGTCAGGTGCCCGGTCAGCTACAAAGGTGTCGAAAAGGAGATAACGTTCTTCTTAAGTCCAAATTTGCAGCAGCCGATTTACCTCGGTATTGATTTTTGGAGAAGTTTCGGCCTAGCCCCAGATGTGCTCGGAGTGTCAGAGGTAGAGGAGGCAGTCGTCGCGCAACAATCTTGGACGCACTACCGTGAGGAACCGGAGGATTTCAAAGCTGAAAATACAGAGGAAGACGACAAATGGGTATTAAATGAAGAACAACAAAAATCCTTAGAGTTCGTCAAACGCCAATTTCGCAGCTTTGAAGAATCCGGTTTGGGTCACACCAGCCTACTAAAGCATCAGATCAAATTAGTCGAGGGCACGGAGCCAGTGAAAGACCGGTACTATCCGATATCTCCAGCAAAGCAAGCTATCGTCTGGGCAGAGGTGGATAAGATGCTCCAGCTGGGAATAATCGAAGAAAGCAATAGCCCATGGAGTAACCGCACCACTATCGTCCTCAAGCCAGGGAAAAACCGGTTTTGCTTAGACGCGCGCAAGCTGAACCAAAGGACGATAAAGGACGCGTATCCACTACCATCTATCGACGGCATTCTTTCCCGGATTGACCAGACACATTATATATCCAGTGTGGACCTCAAATTCGCATTTTGGCAAATCGAATTAGACGAAGACAGCAAGGCCTATACTGCGTTCACGGTACCCGGGCGACCTTTGTACCAATTCAAATTTATGCCTTTTGGTCTCTGTAATGCGGCGCAACAATTGAGTCGATTGATGGATCTGGTGATTCCTGCAGAAATACGTTCGAACGTGTTCGTTTACTTGGATGACCTCCTGATAATTTCAGCAGATTTCGAGACCCACATGAAATATTTAAGAATGGTGGCTAAATGCCTTGGAGACGCCAATCTCACCATCGGACTCAAGAAATCCAAGTTCTGTTTCAAGAGTTTAAAATATTTGGGTTTCGTCGTTGGTGGAGGCACGCTGAGAACGGATCCCGATAGAGTGGCCGCTATTAAGAACATTCCCATACCGAGAACAATCAAGGAAGTTCGTAGTTTTCTCGGCACCGCTGGCTGGTATAGGAGATTTATCAAGAATTTCGCGGAACTCTCCGTACCACTAACGGATGCGCTAAAAAAGAAAAAGGGCCGTTTTAGTTTGTCTGGAGAAGCAGTGGAAGCGGTACAGCAATTGAAACAGGCACTTACCGTGGCACCGGTTCTGGTACACGCGGATTTCTCCAGGAGATTCTACCTGCAGTGCGATGCTTCCAATTACGGTATCGGTGCTGTGTTGTTTCAACGTGATGACGAGCAGCAAGATCGGCCAATTGCCTTCTACTCAGCGAAGCTGAACAAACACCAGCTGAATTATACAGTCACTGAGAAGGAATGCCTAGCAGCTATCTCAGCGATACGTAAATTCAGGCCGTACATCGAAATGATGCCCTTCACAGTGATTACTGATCACTCCAGTCTCCAGTGGCTTATGACTTTGAAAGATCTGAGCGGCAGACTGGCGAGATGGTCATTAGAGTTGCAGGCATACGACTTTGCGATAGAATACCGTCGCGGTGCTGATAACGTCGTGGCGGACACTCTGTCACGCGCCGTTGAGGAGCTGAAAATAGACCCAGAATCAATTCTTGGTTTCCAGACGGTGGCGTTCGAGGATGCAGAGTACCAGGAATTGGCAAAGGAGGTGCGGGAAAACAAGGAGATCCTGCCGGACTTACGCGTACTGGATGGCGTCGTATTTAGGCGAGAGGGACGTTCCACCGTAGATGAGGGAATCGAAGGAAGTGAGTGGAAACTCTGGGTGCCAGATTCTCTCACCGCGAGCCTGATAGAAAAGGCACACTTGGACCCAGTATCTTCTCACGGTGGGATGGGCAAGACGCTGCATCTGTTACGGAGGGAGTATTACTGGCCCCGAATGGCAAAGAATGTCCAGGACTTCGTCAGAGGTTGTGAGGTCTGCAAAGAAACCAAGGCGCAAAATTATAAGATGCAGGCCAGCATTGGCGAGGAAGTGGTCACGTATCGCCCCTTTCAAAAGCTTTACGTGGACTTCCTCGGCAAATACCCACGATCCAAGAAGGGGCACGCGTGGATCCTGGTAGTGGTTGACCACTTCTCCAAATTCACGTTTTTGAAGGCTATGCGTGAAGCCTCCGCATGCAACGTGGTCGACTTCCTCACGCACGAAGTATTTTTCAAATTCGGTGTGCCTGAAATAATACATTCTGACAATGGGCGTCAGTTCATTTCGAATAAGTTCGCCGCCATGATCGAGGCTTTCAAAATAAATCACATAAGAACTCCAGTGTACTCACCGCAGAGCAACGCCGCGGAGCGCGTCAACAGAACGATCCTGGCCGCCATCAGAGCCCACTTATGCGACGACCATCGAGACTGGGACTCGCATTTGCCAGAGATAGAGGTCGCGATTCGCAACGCAGTCCACGCCGCGACTGGTACCACCCCTTTCTTCGCTGTATTTGGCCATCACATGTTTTTAAACGGGGCTCAATATAGATTGGCACGAAAGCTAAAATCTTTGTCGGACCACAGCATCAGCGACCTGGACTTGCGGGACAAATTGGCGGTGATCCGAGAAGCAGTGCAGCAAAAGCTACATCAGTCCTACGTACGCAGCAAACAAAGATACGACCAAAGAGCGCGTAAGCTGACTTTATCCCCTGGCCAAGAAGTATGGAGACGCAACTTCGCCCTCAGCAACTTCAGTAGCGGCTTCAATGCGAAATTCGCCAGGAAATTCGTTAAGAGCCGAGTCGTCAGAGCGATCGGCAACAACGCCTACGAGCTGGAGGACCTGAAAGGGAGAAAGCTGGGTGTTTATCACTCGAAAGATATAAAAAACTGAAAGCTTGCCCGGATCGAAATACTCGCGATACCAAGACAGCAAACAACAATTGCCCCAAATTCTGCACAAGTCGTTCCAGCGTGGGTGTGGCCTTCGTTGGGCGCTGTGAGATGGTTTTGTGCCGGCTGGCTTCTCATAGGAGATCTCCAAACAGAAGCGTGCAATGCGCACGAAGTAGTTCCTTTTTGTTAGATGCCGTCCAACTTCGTGGTGCTGTTGCATTTCACTGGTGGTGTTGAAGCAGGGTTGCTATTTCACTGGGATCGGTAGGGTGGCGCCATCTACAGGGACAGGCTATGTAGGGAAAGGGATGGGATTTGAAACTTGCGTGACCTTGGCCTGGAAATGGGTCCAATTGGCCACCGCTAGGGTCATTGACCGACATCGCCATACTGCACAAATCCCGTACGCAGTTGTCGGCCTGTGAGTCAGAATTGAATGTCCAGGCGGTGCGTGCGGTCTTGTGCGTGGTGCAAAAAAAATTTGAAAACGGAAAAAAAAAAATTAAAAGTTAAATTAAATTTTTAACCATAAAAAAAAAGGTTGCACTTAACAGCAGACCCTCCGCTCGCTCGGCGTATAAATTTTGGCCGGCGAGCCACCAGATAAATTTTGGCCGGCGAGCCACCAGTTAAATTTTTGGCCGGCGAGCCACCAGTTAAATTACTGGCCGACGAGCTACCAGTTCGAATACATCTCCTTACCACATTGGAGCCACCGGGAGTCCAGCCCGCCGAGATCAGGGACGAGGTGTGCCCATTTCGGGTGAGTGCGTTCCGCGTAGGAACCGTAATTCCCAACCGAGAACAGCAGACGGCCCCTAGAGAAGAAAATAAATGAAAATTGTTATTGGTGTTACAGTCTTTTTTTTTTTTTTTCTGTATAATTGTAGTTGTGTATGTTAGGTTAAGCTATGTTAATCCAGTCTAATAGGTGAAGTGTCATTTTTTTTTCTTTTTTCTTAGAGTTAAGTTGGAGTTTTTTTTTTTTCTGTTATTTTGTTATAGTGTTAGGAAAAATAATTATTTTTGTGCAGGCGATCGCCAATTCGAGGAGCGACACCTGGGGGGGACACAAATAAGTAAAATAAGAGTCAATAATTAATTGGTAGGGCCGCGTGCCGCTTACCGCCTTTTTAGAGCTCTGATAGGTAGGGAGTCCCGCGGTTCAGAACCCAAAATTAAGAAAAATACTGGTTGATGTTCCCCTCAACCGCTGCCCCAAGGGTTGAGGTCCGCCTCGTGTAGGATCCAATGTTCGCTAGAGTTAAGCATATGAATATTAAATTGTAAGATAAACGATGATCGAATAGAGTTTCGTCATTTGGGAGGAGTGGGAAATCACTTACAGCGTTTGACCCGCACACCATGAGGTAGGAAAAAAAGATGAAGTAAATTTCTTTCACCATGTTGGGAGGCGGACGTTAAGCCTCAGGTTGGGTGGGTGCATCCAAGTTCTGGACTGGGACTTGGCCTCCGGAAGGAAGGAAGGATTTAGGGGAATTCGTTGTGGTCCTGAGCGTTTATGTTGTCGTCCGCTGGATGAAATGTGTTGCCAGTTGTGTTTATGTTTTTTTATTAGTGATGTGACTTGCGCCGATTTTGTCCAGTGTGACCCCCCCCTTATCCAAATTGTGTCGTCCCAATTATTGGTGGTTTGTGATTGTGTGAACCGTAGGGCTGGGGAATAAAAGGAACCACCCCGACGCGACTTGCGAGCCAGCCGGCAGCCCACAGGGAAGAAATCGGTTCATAACAAACTGTCTTATTCTAGTAGATTCCAGACTATTAAAATACCTTAAATTTAAAAACCGTTTATTATGTTCAATATATGCCAACAAGCTATGGAAATAATTTTGGCAGTTCATTGTAGATCTTTTTGTAGATCAGTTTTATCTCCTACACCTTTGTAAAATGTGTAATGTGCTTTATGAAACACTTGGATGTCACGCAACGTTAGATTTTTGTTGAGGGCGTTTATTTGCTAAGTGTCGAATCCGTATAAATCAGTATTCCGCCTACGTTTACTATAAAAAATTTTAATAAATAATTATTCCTTAAAATCAAAAGAGAACATCTTAGAATAGAAGTATTCTTCTGGAGTTTGTGACCGGTCATCGGACTTTGATTAATTCTGCTAATAACGATAGAAGCATATTCGATATTTGCATGGTTTTGCATATTGAATTTCCTAACTTCGAATTTGTAGATCGATACATAAAAAGTTACTAAGCCATCAGACACTTTGACTTAATTGCAGACAGAGTTACCTCTAAAATAATTTCAAAAAATTTATAAACAACGTTTGAAAATTAAATGTGCCTCTGCTGTCTACGATCTACATAGAAGAAAGGAGAATAAACTGTTTCTCTGTTTAATATAACTACATGGGATAAGATCTAAAATATGTGCTAGTAATATAACTAAAAAGATAGATAATTATGCATATTTTTTTTATTAATAGTAATTTAAATACACATAGTTCATCCTGCCTATATAGAATTGGCAAGGAAGAAGTCTTTTGATATAATATTTGGTCTAATATTTATCGAAAAGTCCTATTAAAATAAAATCTAAATCAATCATATAAATGATATTTCAACATATTAAAATTATAATTGTTTTGATTTGATATAAAGTTTTTGTGATTTTATTTTTATCGACTTGACTATATTAATTTCCACAGTAGTTCTGTTAACTTATACTCAACAGTTTTACTTGCAACTTTTTACGTATTCCTTTCGCTTTGTTTTGATTAATCTCAAACATGTTCGCAGTGTTCATATGGGCGTTGATCGGTTGGGAACTACATGAAACGGTTTAGTCGGCAATCGGTTGCCAAAGCAAATACACGTTTTTGGGGTTGGTCTGCGTCGGTTATCTCACGGTACCACTATTTTATGAGTGATCATCATCTGTGCGTCATCGTGTAAAGACAGTCTTGAAAACATTTTCAAATAAAAACAATTAATGGAATATCCATGCATTCACCCAGTTATGCTTGGACGCAACAAACAGATACATGAAAGTTATATTTAAATTTTAATATATATATATATATATATATATATATATATATATATATATATATATATATATAATATATGTATATGTATATACAAACGTTTAGATAGTAAAGAGTATTGTTTTCATTAAATTGAGTAGGCTGATTATATTTTGCAGACCCTGAAAAAGGCACAAAAAAAAAGCATAAAAGTTGTTTGTGTTTATGTGTTTAATTACATTTAACGAAAAAGAAACCAAATCAAAGGAATAAAAGAATGTATATTCAACTTCAATTAGAATAAAAATAATGTGGTTAATCATTCATAGAAATGGTAATGATAAATAAAAAGACATCAAATACAATTAATAACATAGGTCTCCATGTAAAAAAAAATATTTAATTCGATTGTCAAATGGCTGTTTTTAACAGGTAATCAATTTTATAGATCTTTACATGTCATAATATAAATATTTTTTGTATTCTGAAAATGTTTCTAAAAGTTTGTCATGTAAGTCAAAATGTCAACATGAACCATCTAGTTTGTGGAAACGTTTGTATATCAGAGCTATAACAATAAAAATTAGGTCTGTAGCATCATACAAATTGATTTCCCTAAAAAAGAAAATATAAATATATTGCTTTACGCCTTACAATTCCACAACTATCCCAACTCTGAAACTTAAATGTATTACTTGTGTAAAACTGATCACCCTATTCATTCTTTAAGTAATTCCAAGAGAATGGGCGACATTTTGATCAAACTTAATTAAAATCGGATAAATAATGCAGAAATTGTCAGCAAACACGTTGCGGTTCATTGAAATCGCTTACTCATTATTTGTATTTAGTAAACAAATTAAAGAATAAATATGTATTGGCATTGTCAGATTTTAAGAACTTTGTACCAGATAGATTTTCTTTTTTTTTCTTCTATTGAATATATTGCTATTTTTGCTTCACTTATTGACAATAAATTCTATCCATGTAAAACTGTGCACATGAATGCTTAATTCGCTTTATGAGCACTCAAACGATAATGAGATTGCTGATTAAATGTCGGAGATTACATTAAAACCGACTTAGATCTACAGCCGTTGACAACTAATTAGAACCGACTGTGGTTTTTGATATATAAGAGGTGTTTTATCCCAAAGATTTATATAGAAAATTAATTTAAAATAAAATTTAGCTCAATCGATTCATCGGAAAAAAAAGTATTTAGATTTTTACAGCCCTAACCTCAAATTTGGCGAGACAACTAATTAGAACCGATACTGATTTACAGTGATAAAATAAAATTTTCTTATTATTTTGGTAAACAATTGTATTTTTCTTTTAATAAACTTATTATTGAATAGATGTAAATTTTTAGAAAACCAGATATAAAGAGTCAGGGTAAAAGATGTACACCTGAAATGCGTAAAGCAATTGTTGAATTACTCAGAAGCAATATGTCCCATAAAGACATTGCGACACATCTTGGATGCTCCAAAAAAATTATATTTATTGCTATTCATCATTACGCCGAGTATGATATAGTTTAAAACGTTCCACGTGCGAAAAAGACCCGGAAAACCACGGTTCACATGGATCACCAAGTCGTCCGTAACTCCATGGGACTCCATGGGAGAATTCCTCGGAAGAAGCCACTTGTAACTCTAAAAACAAGAAGACTGCATATTGCACTTGTTCGCGCATATCACGAATGGTCACCCCATCAGTTGAAAATTGTGACTTAAAGTGATGAAACCGCATTGGATAAGATGGTGTCAACCGAATGAGACGCAACAACAACTTTGAGCCATGGTGGTGGCAAAATAAGCATTTATGGATGTTTCTCTTGGACTGGCGTTTGTCGAATACATCGTATTGAGGGAATAAGTGATTCCAGAAAGTATGGTGATATATTTCGGGATGTGTTGTTGCCATGGACAGATGAAGATATGCCTGTCATTTGGAAATTCCAGGAAGATAACACCACAAAACATACTACAAATCTTACTAAAAAGTTTCTTAATGAAAATTCAGTGACTGTTCTAGAGTGGCCATCTACCAGTCCAGACCTAAACCCAATCGAACATTTATGGAATGACCAAATCTCGTCATATTTTTCGAGAAAATCCAGGTAGTGCCATACCTGTAGACAGGTGCAGCAGCCTTATTGCCTCAATGCAACGTCGCCGTGGCTCCGTTTTGAAGCAAAGGGTTTTCCCACAACAAAATAAGATTTTTACTTCTAAAATAAATAATTATGATCCGCATTTTCCTAAACTGAATTAATTATTAAATAAAAAGTTCAATGGTTCTAATTAGTTGTCTCGCTAAATTTGAGGTTAAGGCTGTAAAAATCGAAATATTTTTTTTTTCCAATGAATCGATTGAGGTAATTTTTTTTAAATGATATTTTAAATATCCTAGATTCATATTGTATATCAATTTTTGGAAGAAATCTCATTATATAATCAAAAACAAAAATTGAAAGTTTCCTGTGCAGTCCGTTCTAATTAGATGTCAACGGCTGTATATGAAAACTCCATAATATAATAGTCGGAGAGACTAATACGCATAGAAACATGACTTTTTTGATTGATTTTCTGTCAAATTCGGTCATATGTTTTAGGCGTATATCTGGTTCTTAAACTTGTACAAAAAAATAAATAAATAAATAGACTTTTTATAAGCTGTTCCTAAAGGTAGAGAATATATTAGATTTGTAAATCTCAAAGTTACCCACAGTGTGACCAGGGCTTATATGAAGTCACGCCTGGATGTTTGAAACTATAAAAGCTTGATTAACAAAAAACGAAATTAAAACAAATATACGAGAAAGAAAATATTAGTGGCAAGTTCAATTGTCCTTGTATAAGTGATACACGGCTGTGTTGTTGTATGAATAGTCTAATAAATGACTCTAAAAGCAAAGTAAGAAAAAAGCAGCTAACGTTAAAAGTTTATATTATTATAAACTATACCCAGAATGGTCACTACCAATAGTCATATTAATATTAGGGGCTTCGCACCATGATTGCTCACTTCGTAATTGTGTACTGTATGAGTGAAGATTTTTCTGAGGTACTTTTCTATTTCTGGGATAAATTCGGACAATACAAAACTTAAAATACCCTATACCACTAGGGGCAGAAAGATATTTCCAATAGCTCAGAACTCCAATTAAAATTGACATAGTACTGAGCAAAATGACTATCTTGGTCTACTAATATATTCTCACGGAAGATCCTCCGATTATACTTTAGGTGACTTTCAGACGAATCAGACTTCTCCTTTTGAGTGTCGCACCCTGTTTCCTCAGGTCGATCTTTTAACCATTGCATAGTCTCATAAATAACATGTCAGGTTTAATGTTAGTTACCTCTTTGTTCCAAATGGGGTAACAGACAGTATTTTAATATCATACAGTTGTAAAATATTCATTGAACTGATCGTGAATTGCAGATATTGAGTTTTAGTCGCAGTTATTTCGCTTTACAAAAGAATATTAAGGATCTCCCACAAAAATTACACTTTAAAAACGCTCTCAAAACTCTACACTATGAGTGAATACTATTAGGGCCATCTAAATTACATATATTTTTTAATCTACAAAATTATTTAAATATAAAAAACTAAACTTAATCTAGCCATTTATGATAAATGCGCAGTCTGCTATATACCGAGTTTCATTACGATTGCTTTAAAACTAAGGGACTCGTTTGCATAGAAAAATACTGTTGTTAAAAATAAAAGATGACAACTGTGGCCTGGTTGTAGCACTATGATTAGAGTGCATAAATAAGTCGACTTTTTTATAAATTAAGCGCCGCCTATATAAACAACCAATGATAGCTATGAATGCGTTTCAACACAAATATAAGACATGGAAAATCCCATTTGCCCACTCAAAATTCCATACTTCTAACAAAACTAAATACCTTATCATCTTGAATTGTAGCAGATATATATTTATATAACTTGTAGATTGACCATATCATCTTAGGCCTTGTTACCTTACGCCTCATTATTAGTTGTACTTATAATAAATATTTAAATCAAATTCATGAATTGCACGAATTACATTTGATTTACAGAATTTTACCCCATGGCCATATGATTATATCATCTTGGGCGCTATTTTCGACTTCGGCTTTAAATAACAACTTTTATTTTTTAAAATATGTTTTATAAATCGTAAATCTTACAAGCGGCACTTGCACCACAAATATATGATCTTACAAAGGTGTATGTAAATAATTGTAAATGACGTCAACAATGTATATACTGGTAATCAAATGCAAGCTATAAGCTCTTTAAGAGAGCAAACCCAAAAATAAAATAAATAGCAGAGGACCGAACAGCAGGACGACGAAAAATTGAGCCTTATAATAATTGCAAATATTTCGAAAAGATCCAAAAGCTGAATTGCAAATTAGCATCGACATCGTAAGCAAAATTTACTTACCAATTTCTCAAAATAAAATCACAGTTAAAAAAACTCCCTTTGTGAGAATTGCAACAACATTTACATTACAAAAATTACAACAAATTGAAATCAAATTGTCGAACACTGTCACGGCTTAAAAGTAAAAAAAGCAACGATACTGCGATGAATACGTCATTGGTAAAAAAAAACGACAGTCATATTTCCATCGTACCAAAGTTATCATTAGCAACTTCAAAATCTGAACCATCAGAACTTATTGGAAAACGAATTGCATCTTTTGAAATCGAATATGGTAAATTTTTAGTTGATTAACCTACTGATACAATTTAAGCAAATTTAAAAATAAAAAAAGCCGAGCATTCCCTGTAGTTACAGTTACTCGCTAGTTATTAGCTAAAATTTACATCGTAAAACATTTCAGTGTTATATATACATGTATACATGTTTATAAAATAGCTGAGTTCAATAGCTTGTCCGAAAAATGAATGAAATTGAATAGCTATATGCTAAAGCTACAGAAGGGAGAAAAAATTGGCTGTATATGTACATACACAAAAAAATAATAAATAAAATAAAAAAATGTGCTTAGGTTTTTGGTGCATTTCACCAGATTCGAGTGAAATCGGTTGAATATATCACGTAGATAGATCCAATGCAAATGTTTCAAAAATTTGTATACATAAATTCTAAAAAAATTCAAAATTTCCTGAGTATACGGATATTATATGCAGCATAACGAATATAATGTACTCCTCCCTTAACGAACAATCAGATTCCTGGGAACAAAATCATATAACACCGCCGCCTCTATACGACAGGGAATTCCTTACTCGGCCAAGCATGTTTTTATATATTTACTTTGTAATCTCAAATTAAAGTTCTGTAGCAACGGAAAGTGAAATAGAGTTTAACAACGTCGAAAGATCCTGATAAATGGGTAAAATTTTTACATTTATTTATTTTTAAAATTTTTTAGAATGTCATCACCAAAATAACACTACGTATAATCTCAAAAGTAGTAGTTATGCCACAATCCCACATACGCGATTAGTGCAACGGGGAAGCAGTACAGTTGGTAAAACATTTTTAAGACAAGAATTAGTTTCACGGCATACATTGGAACTCGATAATCTTGGACGTTCAAAATTCAGTTCATTGGACAATTTGGATTTGCCACAACATTTCGATTCAATGCAAGACGATGGAGATGATCCATATTGCGCACTTCAGGACTACCTGGAGAAAGTAAAGGTGAGCAACAAAATTTTTTTGTAAAGAAAAGACTTTAGATTTCAGTTCAGAAAAAGAGAGGTCAGGCATAAACATGTAAATTGTTATACATACTAAGGTGACGTAATTTGCGTTTTCTAATAATAATGTTGATAATAAGTCAAGTTTCAAAATTTGAAACATCATAGGATCACCATAGAGACAAGCGACATGTCAATGTTACAATTATCTATAAATCAGTTAAAACGAAAATTCCCATGTGAATAATCTACAAGCCAAATACATAGGTTCTACGAAAGTGCAATAAAATACTAATATAAAATTAAAATTGACTGAACACTACTGAAGCTTTTTATATCTTTATATAAATATCTATATTAATGCATGCAAATCTTCCTTTCTCAGCTTGGTATTCGTTAATGCAGTACGGCGTCTACTGTCTATTGTATACCTAAAGGTTAAAGATATATTAAATTTGTATGTGTAAAACTATCTATGTAACTATTTCCCTCCGTCTGTCCATTCGTCCTTCTCCATTATTTTTTCGCTTATTATTTGTATACTTTAAGATTTTGTTATGAGTTATTTCGCTAAAATTTCGTATAACAGATTCAAAATTCGTTGACAAATAAGACACGGTAGCGCATGAACCCGATGCCTCTGTTAGTATAGTTGGAGCCTGCAGCAATTGGCAATCGCTTTGACTTTTCTCTAAAAAAAATTAACGCTCGCCGAAAAAAAGTTAGAAATAGCAGCCTTGTATTCTAGGCAAGGTTGATGAGCCAGTCAAGGTTGCTGGCTTTCAGCTGTATGTATTTGTAATTTCTCAGTTTTTTCGCTGTTTGCCTTCATTAATGTTGATACAGACAATAGCCATTGCTCGACATACCTCAATGGAATACATGCGGAAACTCCATCTCTGATTTCGTACAAAAAAAAAAAGAAATATTACATAACTTTGTGAATTTCAAAAATATATGCAAAAAGAATTTTTGTACAAATTCATAAAAGCCCAGTTAATGGCTTTCTGAAATAATAATTTAAAATTAGCATAACAAAAATAGAATCGATCGATACGAATTCCGAGAATTCTATAATCCCAATTAATTTTAAACCGTATGAATTTTATTTATAATTAAAAATAGTTTCGAAATGTTGTTTATCAATTGCATGTTATATTTTAATACGTGATATATTTATTGTAATCATATTATTTTTATACAATGTGCGTGTGCTTGAAGAAAAAAAGTAGTTGAGTTACTCTTTTATGGAAAATCGAAAATAATTCTAGGTACCCAAAAAGAATATGTTTTGAATATTAATTTTCAATATCACTTGAACTGCCATTCGGCAAGGAAACTCGTGTTGATTGTTTCACATGAGGTGACATGATTTCTTGGTACCACAATGTTGGCTTAGATTTTAAAGCACCACCTGTGTTTGAGAAATCAAATGATTTCTCTTCATCCCATACTGATGAAGATGCTTCTGGAACTATTTTAGGTATAATCGCAACCTCGTCATTATTTTTCATGTTGACGCTGGTGATTTTTGCTTTCGTAGAAATTAACTGCTGATAGGGCGCGCTTACTAATTTTTTCCTTAATCTGCCCCAAACGGAGAGCAGCGAGTATTTTTTTTCATGGTTTCGCTTTCCGCGATTTGGGAAAAACGGATCGTCCATTTTGTATATATCACGAAACTTTAACTTTTTGCCACGTGAATTAATAATGGGATTATCTATAGCAAATATATTTTTTTTTTTTTCGTTTATACTTGAAAGGGATAAGTTATATCTAAGAATGTTATTTTCACGTTTGCCACGATTTGGTACAAAAGTTTCATATCGTTGTAGCAAAGCGTCTAAATCAGGTAGATTGTGCTTTCGCCCACGAGGCGGTATAAATGGGTCATCCTTCAAATTCTTCTCATCTGTAATACAAAAAAAAAAAAAAGACCCAACGTTATCTTTGAGGTGTCGAAGATTACAAGCTCTTTTCGAAGTTTTTTTCTACCGTAAATCACATGAACGGGGTTGCCCAGTAAGTAGGGCCGATTTAAGATAGTATGACAGCTATATGATTTAGTAGTTCGCTTAAAAAAAAAAGCCCAAACGCGTATATTTATGTACGAAACGTGTCTGTCGATTTTAAAGAGATAATACAATAAATGTGCAAGATATTCCCAAAACCAAATTAGGTTCGTATGGCAGCTATATGATATAGTAGTCGGATCTACTAAAAAAAGAGATCACTAAATAAATATGGGAGTCATAGAAACAGACGGATAGACGGACATGGATATATCGACTCCTTTAGTGATTATAAGTATTCTAAATGGTTGTAAATATTATGTTTTAGGTATTTCCGTTTATATTTGTAACATTTGCATGATATATTGAACATACGAATTAAAAAGAAAACGGAATGCTGCGGACCCTCTAATATATTGAGGAAAAGTTGTTTAAATCATGAGTAGGGTATTGAAACGAACTTAGATATATTAAATATTATATTGTTGTTATTATTGTCACTTTTTCAAAGCCTTATAATTTCTACAGCTTTAAGATTTTGGTATGAGTTAATTCCAAAAAGTTGTTCGAAATCTTTCGATTGATATCAAATATGACTAAAATCGTACCATATTTACATGTGATATATAAAAAAAAAATTTTTTTTAGAATCAAGATTTTAGTTCTTCTTTTCTAAATGAATTATTGTAAGTAATAATTTGTTGAATTCGAAGGAATATTGATACCAGAGGTTTTAAATGGATGGAGCCGATTAGGGTTATGTTTTTTTCTTTCCAATTCCGTTTATTAGGTACAGGGTATCCCAAACTCGGTTGCGCTTTAGTTTAACGTTCGGCTTCATTTTAATTTGACTATTTAAAGTTTAAACTTACCATACACATCATAAGGATCCTTAAGTTTTTCTCTTCGTACAATAAGGTATCGGGGCTCGTCTACAATTAAGGGAGGTTCCACGTGACCTGACAAATTAAGTTTTTTCCATATGAAAATCGCTGGATGATAACTTTCAGCTGCATTCCCTTTGCGGCTTTCATTTTGTTGGTGGAGTGGATACAGCAATTCCATAGCCCAGTGTAGAAACTTTATAAGTTCGCGCTCACCCGTAAGAAGCATAAATACCTCTTTATTTTTATCGTCACTCTGATCGTCTGCATCATCATCAATGTTTTGACTATCACCATCCATATCTTCACTTTGTTTCGTGTCTAGCTCGTCCATAGAGTCTACTTTGTTGCTGGTGAAAAGCGAGACGGTAGTTTTAAAAAAAATTTTGCTTATATGATATCTGATTAACATTTTATAAATTAATGTATTTTAATATATTTTAATTGTTCTGTTAATTTTAACATCTAATAAAGCGGTGCCTTGGAAATAAAAGACGGCGCTGCTTATGCTTTTTGGTTATATTTATTTAGCGGAACGATTGTTGCCGCCTTCGATGCCAGATAGCAACTAACTAATAGAATAGAAATTAAGGGCTAGATGAAAACGAAACACATTGTTTCGAAATCATATTCATAGCGGCCACGCAAAAGATGCCGTGTTTGCCGACTATGCAATGACATTCGGCATAATGCTAACACTGCCGAGTGCCATTACTTACCATTATTTAATTTATTTGTCTTGCAACGTTAGCTTAAGTTAACTACTCCCCCCTTGAAGATTGAGGCCGCCCTCGACCGACCTGACTTCAGCAATCGCTACATTCAATTGCCTAGCAGATCTCCTGTCCCTTTAAATATGCCAGCTCACGACGCCCACACAAATGGGAAGGCAACATGTTGCTATTACAATAAGTGCCACTCGATTGTGGCGGTCAGCGTCGATTTGTTAAATAAACTTCTGTATTGTCTTCAGATTGCGGTTATTCAGGCGGTGAAGGTGCGGGGAAAGCGCTGGAATTCTCGACCGTGTAAACTCACCATCACTTTCCGCTATGATGTTGACGTTTATCTGTAGTTTGAAGCCTTTGTGTTCGAATTTTAATTTTCTTACGAGTAAATTTTACTTTGGAAAACTTAATTATGAAATGTAGGGCGCTATCGGACTTTAACAGGTCCCCTATGGGGGTGTTTGTGAGCTCCTCAAGCCAAACCGATCTCAAGTCTGCATGATATAAAACATTTGGGCTGACAATGTTAAGTTTTGCAAGTGCTACGGTTGATTAGTTTGACTCTGGACTCTAGTGTTTACTTCCACCCGTCTATTGCTTGCGTTGATCAGTCGAGTTTCTGTAAATTTGCTTCTTTCTAGATCACTGGCTTCCGGCTTGCCAGCCGCGACCTTCAGCATGGAACTTAAATCTAATCTCCTAGCTCCTGTGGGTGAAACTTTAACTATGTTTTGTTTTTGAGGAAGAAAACCCTACACCAAGAAATTCTTAACTTAAATGCTACATGCCGATGGACACTAAATCTTCTAGGTCTAGTTAATGTTACGCCAAGTGGCTAAAAAGAAAAAAAAAATCCCAACGTTATCTTCGGGGTGCCGAAGATTACAGACTCTTTTCGAAGTTGTTTCTGCCGTAAATCACATGAACGGGGTTGGTCAGTTAATAGGGCCGATTTCGATTTGTATGACAGCTATATGATATAGTAGTCCGATTTTAATAAAATTGAGTACAAACGCGTATATTTATGTAGAAAACGTGTTAGACGAGTTTTGAAAAGATCAGTCAATAAATGTGCGAGTTATTCCCTAAACCGATTTAGGTTCGTATGACAGCTATAAGATATAGTCATCCGATCCGACCGATTCAAACTAGTGTACTACCTAGGTAAAAAAGAAGGCTAAGTACCAAGTTTCAGCAAAATAGCTTTTAAGACGACGGAGTAAATCGCATAGAAACAGACGGACAGACGGACAGACGGACAGACTGACAGACTGACAGACGGACAGACGGACAGACGGACATGGCTATATCGACTCCTCTAGTGATTCTAAGTATTCTAGATGTAACTTTTGTGGGTCTACGATGTTTGGTTCTGTGCGTTACAAACATCAGAGCAAAGTGAATAGACTCCTTTTTCTTCGAAAAGAGTCTAAAAAGGTGGACAAGATTCGCCAGCGCAAGGACATTGTCTTTCGGAAGGTTATCTCAGGTTGTCCTTGTGGACACCCTCCCTTTAATAAGGACTATGGTCTCCATGTCCCCTTCAATGTCTCTCTCCTCACAAAGGGGCGTGAGTTTGTTTCCAAGCCTACGATTGGATTTAACCAAAACTTTTTCTCCTACCTCAAAAATTCTGTTTTGTCACGAGGCATTCTCTTTGGCTCTGAGCATAACCTGAGAGTTTTGAATCCTGGTCCGGACTTCCGTTTGTGGTTCGTCGGGGTGTGCTTCCACAATGTCAACGACCGAATGGATTGACTTATTGTACTCCACCGTGGCCATCAAAATTACTTCTACCGTGTCACTTATGCCCCTGTCGATCTGCAGGCATCTGGCGATCTCCACCAACGTACCATGGAAGCGTTCAATCTGTCCGTTGGAGACACTGTGTAGCGGTGGTGCATTTGAAATACTGACACCAAAGTTGTTGGACAACGTGGATGTCATCATGTGCGAGTTCACCGATTTCTCGTTGTCACAATATATTACTCTGGCCTTCGGAAAGAAGTTCATAAGCTGGAGGAATGCTGTCTTGAGATCCGCAATGTTTCTTGATTGAATCGGCTGTACCATGGGAAACTTGGAGAGCTTGTCGATACAAGTGAGAAAGAATTTTTTGTCCGTAGAAAATATGTCTACGTGCAATATTTCCCCTGTGTGTGCTGGTATCGGCGACTCACCAATCTCATGTTTTCTAGAGTGTCTATCGTATTTAGCCCTCGCGCATGTTTTTTCAATTTTGAACTATTTCTTTAGCAAGCCTTGCCATTTTTGGAAAGTAATATTCGTACAGAACATGTTTAACGTTTTCCTGCGCTGCTCTATGGGCTCTATTGCGTTCGGCTGTGAGAATTTCCCTTTTTTCCTCTGTTCCCAATATGTCTACTACAAGGTTCTTGCAGTGCCAGAATCTCGTGGCTGGAAACCTCCGAACGACTTCGTCTTGAACCATGGCGACCGTATGCAAGTCGCAATAGAGGGCATTCACGCCCTTCGCCATAATTACCTCCGAGAGAACGTCCAATAGAGACTCCCTGCAAGTAAAGTTAATTGTGTGCCACTTTTTATCCCTGAATAAAACAAAAGTGCGTTTTAAAGGAACGCGCGCTTCCTCCAGCATAATTTGGTTCTAGAAGCAATTCTTCCTGCGCAAGATTCGGGCTCTTGTTCTTCCAAAGCGTTAAGCTCTTGTCTGGACAAAGCATCCGCCACGGCATTTGCAAGGCTTGTAAAAGATCCGAGCATTAGAATCGTCTATGCGCGCTTTCCACCTTTTTATTTTTGCAAACGTTCAACGTTCTCGATATCATAGTGATAGGACGGCCGTCTTGAGACAAAACCGCACCTATACCGTGAGCTGAAGCATCCGTCGTTAGATCGAATGGCTTCTTGTAGTCGGTATATCTGAGCATGACGTCCTCAGATGCCAGTATATTCCGCAACTTCTGAAACGCCTGACGTTGCTCGTCAGAGAATTGTACTTGGATGTTCCGGGATCTGTGTCTACTGACAGTTCCATTTTCATCCTTTAATATGCCCGAAATGGGCCTTGCTATTGCTGCGAAATCTTTTATGAAACATCTGTAATAGCTTGCGAGGCCCAGGAATGACCTGACCTCGAACACTGTCTTTGGCTCCGGGAACTCTTGTATAGCCCTGACTTTTTCTAGGTCTGTCGTAGCACCGTTACTGGTAACTACGAATCCCAGGAAATTCACGCTATTCTTAAAAAAAAAAACGCGATTTCTCTGCTGACACTTTCATGTTTGCCTCGTACAGTTTTTGTAGAACCTATTGCATATGTTTGACATGAGATTCTTCATCCCCAGAGAAGATAATAACATCGTCAACATAGACGTAGCAAGATTTGCCAATCTGCTATCGCAGGATGTCGTCAATGGTTCTAGGAAAGATACTGGCCGCATTCTTGAGGTCAAATGGAAGCCTCTTGAATTCATACTTCTCGCGGTCGCGTTGCCCAAGTTTCCTAATATCATCGATATAGGTTGCATTGGGTACTTAACGGAAATGGTTCGCTCATTGAGTTTTCGAAAATCAATAACCAGAAGCCGGTTCTGGTTACCTGCCTCGTCAGTTCCCTTCTTGTCCACCACCCAAATAGGATTATTGTAAGGGGAGGCGGATTTTTGGATTATGTCGTTGCTTAGGAGATTTTATGTTGACCTCTTGGAAAGGAAGAGTTGACTGGCGGAGCTCCCCACACACCTCTACAATAAATTATAACTTCAGAGCGCTGTACTTTTTGCAGCTTTAAGCTGACAGTATTTATTAGATCCAACCTAATATGCCCAGTAAAAATACCTTTCGGTTGACACCACGATGAGTAAAATCGGACCATAAACGCAGAAGCTATTAGTAAAAGTGATGATAGCCTCCCACCCCTCCCCCTCTTTATGATCAGTCGCAAGCATTCATTCATAGCTTAATCTCAAATATCTCGCAAGCTAGAAAAGCTGGAATTATGAAATTTTGTGTATAGAATCAATAAGACACGAGAAAGGGCAAGTTAATTTTTTATGGGTATTTTAAATTCGGGAAAGCCCGAAATTAGTCTAGGGATAGAAAAGTACTACAGAAAAACTGATTTCATCCCGTCCACAAATTTCCACGCACCCCACTGGGGGTTTGATTGTGAGCGAAGCGCGCAATCAGGGGGCGAAGACCCCTAGTTTTTATTTTCGTGCACTCAATTCAAAAATTGTTGTTCTTGTTTGACAAAATCTTACTTTATTTGTTTTAAGCAACAACAATTTTTATACCCTGTATCTTACAAGGTGCAGGGGTGTATTAAGTTTTTGAAATGTATGGAACATAGAGATGGAATGTCGAAGACCCCCCAAAGTTACCTAAAGTATGATCAGGGTGAATAGAGAAATCGATCTAGCCATTTCTGCCCGTATGTCTGTCTGCCCGTCTGTATGAACGCTTCGTTCTCAGAGATGGTAAGGCCTAGAAAGTTCAGGTTTGTTGCTAATAATCATTTGTTTTGCAGGTTAGATCAAGTTTACTAAATTTTTCTCATATCCCATTTAGGTTCGGAATAAAAAGCATACAACCACAACTACCTCAAAAAAAGTAAAAGTTTTTTAGGTAATAACTTTTTGTTTACTATCATATTGGTACCAAAAATGACAGTTAAAAGTTCTTTAATGTTCTTAATAAGGATGTAAAGTTTCAGTCTGAAAAAAATTGAAATTTTCCAACACAGTCGGTTCTAATAAGTTGTCAACGGCTGTAACTGTGTCGTTCGAGGTTTCCAAAGGCAGTCACCTTGGTCCTCTTTTATTTACTGTTTTTAAAAATGATCTTCCATCAGTCATTTTACACTCTCGTGTTTTTATGTATACCGATGACGTTATATTGCGTTTTTCTTACAGGGATATGGAATCTCCTATTGATCTGCAAACTGATTTAAATGCTTTTAATTCGTGGTAATTTAAATGCTTCTAGATGCAAGATAATGACCTTCTGTCGGGGGACTCCACTCTTGGCTTCCTATCATCTTCATCGTATAGGTTCAGTAAATGATTTAAAGATTTTACTTGATTCTAAATTAAAATTTGAGAGTCACATTTTATTCACTGTCAATAAAGCAATGGGAGATCATGATTCTTGTTCGCCCAATTTTAGAATATGGTTCATGTGTTTGGTGCCACAATATAAGGTTCATCAAAATCGAATTGGTCCGTTCAAAAAAAAATTTTCTCTTTGTTCTCAGTGGCCTAAATTGAGCATTCCCTCGTACTCTAGTAGGTTACAGCATATAGACTTGCCGTCCGTAGTAAATCGTAGAACACTTCTTAATACTCTTTTTATACATAAATTAATAAACGATGTGCTTGACTCTCCTGACTTGATCAACCGAATTAGCTTGCAGTTGCTTGTAGACCCCTACAGACCTTTACTCCTTTAAAGCCTGTCCAGCTACATCTAAATATTTAATGCATGAACCTTATTAAATATATGTAGAGACTATAATAGTTTGTACCACTTGCTCTTGCTCCTCTACTAGTATGAAATCAATCAAAACTAATATATTATTACACCTTCGTTTAAATCCTTTTCTTCCTTAGTAGAATATTTTATAGCCAACTCTATTACCTCTTCCGTATAAAAAATTTATGATATAATTTATGATTTCGCGAATCGTGTCACGTGACTTTGCCCCACAGTCGGTAGGGCGTCAAATCTATCGAACTTGGTAACCCGCGCGTAAACAGGCTTTAGCTTGGTATCGTTGGGCCACTTTACAGTTTATAAGTATTAGGCCAGGAATGACGAGCGCTGCATCATCTGAAATTGTTTTGTAGCCGGAGCAGACACTTTGAGCTTCCAGTCTATACGTTGCTTCCATGCCTTTTCTATAACTATGAATCTTCATCGTTTTCCCCAAATTTGGGCGCCGTATAGCATGGTAGTTTTAATGACATTTATTAGAAGAAGCCTTCTGATTTCTTAGGGTCCTCGTGAATTTAGCATCAGTCGGCTGAGTGCTCGTCCCAATTCGGCCGCTTTGGTGTTTGCATAGATGATAAGTTCGCTGAGTCTGATTTCTTTAATAATCCCCAGATACCGTATAGCTCTTGTGGATTGAATACGGGTTGTCTCCAGGTCCAGTTCGATGCTTTCAAAGACTTTCCTTCTGCTCAGTAGCACTGCCCCGCTCACGTGCTCTGCCAGTTGCAGTCCGGTTGAGTTTAGCTACTCCTTGATTTTTATACCGGCTTCAGAGCATTTGCGTTTATCAAGTTCAAACTCTTTTTGGACTACGATTAATGCTTTATCATAAGCGAACCCTACTTCTTGCAAGAGTTCTAGTTTTAATATTCTGTCGTTCATAGCGTTCCATAGTAGGGGCTTCGCAGATGATGCAGTATTTCTTGCTGCCTCCTTTCCATCTTGTTCCCTACAAAGCTTCAATTGCGATTGCATCTAGAGTCGACTTTTGGCTCCTGATAGGAGCGATAGGTCACTTCCTTGCTTGATGGCCCATTCCAGTCTATTGCCTTTCCTTCCTGGTGGCTTATTGGCTTATTTTTATGCCCTGTATCTCAAGGTAAATGTTATATTTTTTTTATTATTATTTATATAGAGAAGGAGACGTTGGAGACTCCCAAAGCTAGCTAAAGTATGATCAGGCTTAGAGAAGAAGATCTAACTATTCTCGTCTGTATGAACGAATTTTTGTATATTGATCTGACCCCTCCGTTTCCCCGGAGAGCCTGCGAAGGACTAAAAGAGCTAGAATATCCAAATTTGGACTAAATATTAATTTATACAGAGATATGTGCCCAATAAAAATATATATCGATTAACACTTTGAAGAATAAAATCGGATTATAAATACAGAAGTTATCAGCGTAAGAAGACCTCTCCGCATTACAAAAGCAAGCATAAATTTCATATAATTTGGTTTTTCTTTGTTGTTTTAGCTAGAATTTGAGTGTGAACGTGAGTATACAAGAGTTGCCGCAATGCCCATGAGCATGTAGAGTCTCATTTGAAGTACTAAAATATTACAAATATTTTTCTGCTTCTAACTGTTCAGAGTATTTGAAGTTCGGCAACTCCAGAATTTTTCCTTGTATGTAGGTATATCTGGGAAAACATATTCAAGTTTTTTTTTTTAATTTTATGATGGCATTGTAAAATATGTATCCCTAAGCCGACCCGCAGCAAGGAAATGTTTGTCTAATGAGTTATATAAGTCCATGAATTAATTTTATAAAGTAAAGCGTAGAGGACAGTATCCAATTGCACAGTGATGAAAGTGGCTTGTTGAGTACTTAACAGAAATTATGCCCTATACCTTAAGTTAAGTTTGTGCAAATGAATTTAACATAATGAAGGAGACGTCGGAGAACCCACAAAGTTACCCACAATATGATCAGAGTGACTAGAGAAATTGATATAGCCATCCACATCTAAATCGGATATCGAAAAAATTTTATATGCTTGTTCTAACCTGCAGAATATGTGAATATTAGCAACAAACCGAAACTAGCTAGCTCTTACCCTTCCTGAGAACTAGACATTTATACAGACGGACAGATAGTTAAAAACTCTGATCATACATTTGCTATATTTTGGGGGTCTCCGATATATCCTGCTCTATGTTACTTGCATTTCACAAACATATAATACCCTTGTATTGATATACTTAAAGTGCCAAAGATTACAAACTGGTCTGTAAGTCTTATTGGCCGATTCACGTTTGATATGGTTTTATGATCAAATGGTGCATTCATAATGAAATTTATAAGATATATTAGTCCATAAGAAAATGTGTATTCTAAAATTGAAGTAGGTTCTTAAGACCGCTACTTGGTACCTTCCAAAAAATGTGCAGCCTTCACACAAAATGAAATTGTGTACTAAGATTTATCACGATAATTTTGAAATTGAGACTTTTATTTGTATAATAACGGACGGACATGGCTCAATCAATGCGTGATAACTTTTCGGGTCTTTGATGTATGGTTGTGTGTGTAACAAACATCAGAATAATGTGAATATACCCTTTGTTCCGAAAAGAGTAAAAAATAAAACAATAAATTTAATAAAATTTATTATTTGTAGCTTAATAATTCAATAAATTATTTGCTTACCTTTCTGTTGTTAAAGCTTGATAGTATATCTTTTTACAATCGTTATTTTTATTAAGACTTAACTGGCAACGCTTTAACCAATACTCATAAGGCGCAAAACCACTAAATGTTTCGTCAATAGAAGGCTGTGGTACAGTATCCCGAGCTCTTAATTGCTTTGGTTTAACGTAATCAGGTATAGGCTCTGCTTCTGAATTGTATCTTTCGCTTGACCATATTGTATGAAAATTTAATGGTCTGTCCTGGTTTTCTTTGCCATCCTTATAAGTTCCTTGTTTTGGTATTTTCTTGTTGGACATAAAAACGGGTAGATTATTTACCTCGAGCCAATCTAATTCAGGCATGCTGTCGGTCTCAGTATTACTATGAACACCATAAAAATTACGAGGCACCGAAACTCCTGCATCGTTTGCCCTATGTGCTTCCTGGAGCTTATTTTGCATAAGTGTCGCTGATTTTTCTATAAACGATGGAAGCATAGTCGGAACTACGTTGATTCTCTGGCAACTACAGTAAATTGCGTAACAAGCAAAGATTATTGTAAAGGTAAGTCGCATGTTTGCTTAATATTCTTCAATTCAAATTAGCATTAGCCCTGGTAATGCTATCTGCTGGCTGTCTAACGTATGAATATTACTACAACACCTTAATATCTACGACTGTATAAATTTTTTCAACGAAGTGTCTGCTCATTGAGCAACAAAGGCGAAAACTAAAAGGCTCTAAGACAACATCTTGGCTTTTTATACGCAGCAATATATAAAAACTGATTTGGGATTTCTAAAATAATGTAGCCAATGTTTGGTTTGCTCCTTGTAGCATGAAATTAAAAATGGCAAGCGTCTGTAAAACAAGATTCATCAAATATGCCACTTGGAAACACATCACAAATATCCTAAAGGAAAACAATTTTTTTCTTTTTGATCAAATACAAAACAATTGTTGTTTGATGAGAAAAATACAATCTTTTGCCTTTCTATTGAAATATTGATATAACTATCTATTTAAACGTCATAATGCTATGCGAATTCTTGGTTTTGTGAAACGATGGTCTAAAAAATAATTAATAGAACTTTCGAAGTTAAAAAGGTGTACTTTTTCTGTTGTGCACAGAAGCACTTATAAAGTTACCCTAAAGCTATTTCTAGAAAATTCAGTATGAATATATGAATCGATTGAGACATGTCCAAATACCCAATTGCTTTAATGCAAACTTAATATTAAAACTACAATAATTTGTCTTGGTAACCAGCTTATGTACATAGACGACATCAGACAATTATTACATTTAACTGCCATACGATTTTATGTATAATTCCTACAGTTACTGACTGATCTCTTTCGAATTTAAATAAATATGTTTATTCATTCAGCTCTGATGTTTATACTGCACAGAACCACTCATCGTAAACCCCCAAAATTTACCTCTAAAATACTTAACTTCACTAGAGGAATCGATTGAGCTTGTCTGCCCATCTGACTTCCCGTCCCGACTGACTATTCTTCTTAGCAGGCCAATGTCACTAATTTTTTATTTTAATTGCAAAACTAGCCCACCAGACAAATGCCAGTTGATCAGTGTGACCGTACATGTTCCTTCTACAATTCGGATGTCCTGACCTTTGACCTATTTTACAATGTAATGAGGATTAACAATGTTTTTTTATTTTTTTTTTCACTTCTATACGAGTATTATTCCTAAGCAATTGTCTTAATTACACTACATACAATAATTTGTCTTTATTTGCATTTGATTTTACATTTTATGCTTATTTGTTTTCTTATGTACAACGCCGTTTCTCATCTCGAATATTACTTCTTTCGTTTTCTTCAATTTTTTTCTTAATCTCTTCAACTTTATCTTTTCTGGCTTGGCAAATAATTAAATTTTCCTCAAAACTAGTAGTTACTAATACTAAAATATTTGTGCAATTGACGATACTGCATACGTTTTCCTGATCGGTGTCTTACCTCAAAATCAAACTCGAATAACTAAAGTCCATTTCGGTATTTTTGGGCTTAACTATACTTAGTTTATGATTAGAGTTAACGAATTACAATCTGTGACTATTTTAGATCGTTTGTCATGCACATAAATTACGTAATCCGTTTTTTTTTCTTTACCAACATAATCGGAGAGGCGTATTCAGAAAATTTTATTTTTTATTTTTATTGTCTTTGATTGCCTGCAGCCTTCTCTGTAAAGGCCAATCGTCTCGGCGACTAACTAAAAGGTATTGCCTCCTCTAGTTTTAGATTGATTTCACACATTATGCCCGCGTCAGTTGGCCTTTGTTTCAACGTTTGTATATGTATATATGAGTTTTCAAATAACTCATATCTTTTCCATAAAATGAACTGTCAACGTCTGTTGCATCTTTCGATATTTTAATAACCGAGATTGGGCTTCCTGAATCTATGGCACACTCTGTAATTATCTTATAATTAGTGTTATTCTTAAAAAAATTTTCAAAATATCTTAATAATACTTGCTTGCAATTATTTTTTGCGGCACAAAATGCCATTTCCCTGCACATACAGAACAGGAACCTGGCCCTCATTTCGGCTTTCTGCATTCTCTGCGTAATGTCTCTTGGAGTTGCAGTTATAGCAACGCGAAATTTTATTCTCATTAGGGTCCATCCGGGCTTGTAAAACTACTTCCACAAGCGCACGTCTTAAATGTTTTATTCTAGCATTGTATGGATTTGTCAATATTCAAATTTTTACTAAGCACTACCTTTTCGTACACGTATGTGCTAACCACCCGACTAGGGTTGCCACCTTTTCTTTTTTAATTCCGTCTACTAGGTTGACGGCCGCGCCCGAGTTTAACGTTCGGCTTAATTTTTTTATGTTGACGTTGGTTCGATCCCCTGTCCACCCATTTGTTAAAATTTAAATAATCGTAAATATCTCAAAGACTACAAGAGCTAGGATAACCAAATTTGGTCAACATACTGTTTTATTAGAAAGGAATATTGTCACTCATCATAATTTTTTTTACAGCTGATTTTGTATTCATCAACATGATATTCTGTATTATATTATTTAACCTTATAAAATTTTTGCAACTGAAAAAGCAGACGGCGTCCCGGTTGGCTTTGTTTTTACGCCAGGACCGACTATTTTTTTTTTTTTTTTTTTCTTTATTAATTATTTTATATTCTTCATTATCTGCTACAACTGGTAGGCTGTTACACCTTTAGTTGTTTTCTTTGAGGAGCCCGCATGTATTTTCAAAAACAGTATCGCCTACCTCTCCAACAACATGTTCCCAATTAATTTGGGGTAATAAGATTCATGCTATGTATACCATTTCAGGACTACTTAAATATACTTATCAAAGATTGAATTACAATGCAATAAGTATCGATGTCTCACAATAACGAAACTGCAATTGTTCTACAGTAAAATGCAATTGGAAAATCATTATTGCATAAAATGTTAGTACCGATTTTCTGTTTTCGCCTTCGAAGCCGTGCTTCCGGTTTTGCTTATTTCTACTAAAATTGCATTCTAAAATTAAAAAAACAAATTTTTATTTTGCTTAATTGCGTTGTCTCTGCAAAAAAAAATTCAACGTCCGCGTGTTTGATGTTGCCTTTGTGATAATTACTTATGAGGTGTGTTCAAAAAGTAAGGTGAATTTTAAAATTTCGCGGACAATGTACTTTCGTTTATCTATTGTTTGGTTTTGTTATGTTGGTACACTCTTTCCGAACATCTGTTCCAAGATTCAAGAGAATGACATTTTTTGTTTGGTTGTGAGAGGCGTAAAGGTTATAAGTGTTTTGCGTGCTCGGCGATTTTTTGCTTTCGAAAAATATGGAATAAAATAAAGTGCTCCGGAACACTTGAAATGTTGACAGTGGCATATGGTGAAACTGTTCTGAGTAAAAAAAAAAATGTTTACAAGTGGTACAAACTCTACCAAGATGGCCGAGAAGATGCCAATGACGAGCCTCGCTCTGGACGCCCAAGCACGTCGACAACAGATGAAAACGTTCAAGCAGTGAAGAAAATTGTTTTGTAAATCGTTAAATTACTATTAGAGAAGTTGCTGAGGATGTGGGTATATCGCTTGGCTCGTGCCATGAAATTTTTTCTAACGTTTTGGGCATGAGATGTGTCAGCGAAGTTTGTTCCAAAATTGCTAAATTTTGACCAAAAGAACCGTCGCATGAGCATCGCTCAAGAGGTGTTGAATGATGTCAGCGATGACCCAGATTTACTCAAAAGGGTTATAACTGGTGACGAATAATGAGTATATGGTTATGATATCGAAACCAAAGCCCATCGTCCCAATGGAAGGGCCCAGGTGCGCCAAGACCGAAAAAGCACGCCAAGTTCGATCATGTTTTCTTTTACTCATGTTTTCTTCGATTACCATGACGTGGTGCATCAGGAATTCATACCATATGGTCGTAGGGTCAATAAACAGTATTATCTTGAAGTTGTGCGCCGTTTGCGAGCAGCAATACGAAGAAAACGTCCAGAATTGTGGAAAAACAATTCATGGCTTTTCTATCACGATAATGCCCCTGCTCACTCATCTTTGGCCCCATGTGACTCTTTTTTGTTCCCAAAATTAAAGAGACCTATGATTGAGGAGATAAAGACTGCATCGCTGGAAGAGCCCAAGGCTATACCGAAAAGTGCTTATGAGAAGTGCTTTGAGGATTCGAAAAACCGTTGGCATAAGTGTATTGTATCTGAGGGGGATTACTTTGGAGGGGACAACATAAATATTGATAAATAAATAAATATCTTTTCTCAAAAAACAAAGTCACCTTACTTTTTGAACACACCTCGTACATGTTAGGTGCAAAGGTCGCTTGAATGACTTTATAGAAGTGCGCGTGTGAAGCTCCCGGGATGTGGATGTAAATATGCGAACACTATTGCACACTAGGTACGGACTTAAAAATATTTGCATAGGATTAAATAAACTAACTAAGACTTTTTCAGCTTCCTTGTCCTCGTAGTTCAAACCATTTGACCTCCTATCACTGCTATACCAAATAACCGCTACGGCTGAGAACTGACGTTGTCTTAGCACATTCTCTAGTCATTATCTTTCAATTTTCTGCTTTATTAAATTCTTTCGCTGATACCTGTGCATATTTAAAAACAACAACACGAAAAACAGCACACTTCCCGAAGAATACTCTGATCTTCCTGCACTAAAAGTAATCTTATTAAATTATGTCCGCTTCAAGACGGTAGTCTCCTAATGCAAGTTAAAAACGATCAACAGCGAACACATTCTTTTAATTTTGTAAAAGGAACCATCTACGCTCCTTATTAAGTCAACATTCTCGAAAAGAACTAGAAATAAAAAACCAAAAACGTACAGAAAATTGGACCTCGTCTGGCCTACTGTTAGAGTTTGGGAGTACATCCTATGAGATGCCACGTTTTAAGCCACAGAGGAAAAAATTGAAAAAATTTCGGTATGTGCGTCTCTTCCAATGTTTCTCCAGACGTGGTCGAGCCTTGCATCCGCACGTATTGTGCTAAATGTGTTCATAACGCCTCCTATTCATCTTGCCCGGAGTACCTTCAGCAGAGAGAATTATTCCGCACCAAACCCACCAAGAAATGCAGTATAAGAGAAGACAGAATAATATTAAAACAACATCCCAGCAATACAACCAATGAGCCGTCCACAATTGCAGCAGTCGCCGTAAAAAACAAGCGTCGGCCTCACGCCAATTTTACCAACAAATTCTGCAATCATATCAAAAAATAACGACAAAAACTTAGCAAATGCCGGGAGCACCATTGATCTCTATCAGCAGTTTCATCTTCCTTAACATTTCGCTCCTGTAACATTGAGCTCGAAATATATAATCTTATGGTTGAACCTGGCACACACCTTCATACATGGACCACAACCGTTGTCATTCCTATTTACAAGCCCAATAAGGAAACACATGAGTCCACCAGGTACCGCCCAAAAAACTTACCGTTACTTCAAAAAATATATCATATAAAAATACTGGGCATAATTTTGACTCAAAGATAACTAGAAAGAACATTGCTTTTAAAACACAAATTGAAAAAGGATGCAATTTAATCAAGTAGAGAAAATATATGTGTCTTTCTACGCTCCGCCGTTGTGCTGGGTACTACATAAAAACAGGCTATACCTAACTCCCAAAAACTCAGTTTAGATCCTCCCAGTCCCGCTCTCACCTAAACATCAACACCAATCTTTTCGACGCATCTAAAGACATCCGTAACCGTTGTCGGTACTTAAAAGAAAAAGACCAGCCTGGATGAAAATGCTGCCTGTACACTTTTATTGGCGCTTGACTATTTGAGTCAAGCAACGCTAAGGACATCAAATACTTGAAAAATTGACACAACAGTAGGTAATCACCCAACAGGCGATCCGACAATTTATTTATAGGTCTGCGCAGCAAGCCCATGAACACCTTCTTATGGGAACCACCCGAGCCGCCTACCACCTATCGCAATTTAGACCACCTACTTGACTCCCTCCATCTTCGCCCTCCCTCATGAAAAACTTTCAGCTAGAAATATTAAAAATTAAAAAAAAAATTGTAAATATATACAATAGTAAACAAGCATACTACTATTGTACATTAATAAATAAACATTAATTTAAGTTAATTTTCTTAATCAACATGGAATGGGCAAAATGATATTTCCACAAATTTTCTAGGTTAAAAATGAAGCCGAACGTTAAACTCGGCTGGTCGCCTGCATTCACATAAAACCTCTGGTCTTAATATTCCTTTGAATCCAAAAACACATTGTTCACAATAATGCAAGCACGCTATCTATCGGACTGCTCATTCGCCAGTTTCCCAGTTAGGCAAGGGGAATTAAAATCTTGACCCTCCAAATTTGATTTTTGTATATCTCGTGTAAATATGGTCCGATTTTAGTCATATTTGAAATTAATCGAAAGATTTGTAACAACTTTTCGGAAGCAAATAACACTTAAATCCTTAAGCTTTAGAAATTATACGACTTTGAAAAAATGAGTGGCGGAAGGGGAGGCGTGGGGAGAAAGGAGTCCGAATCTCAAGTTTGGTTATCCTAGATCTTACAGACGGACAGAATGACTTGGCCTGATCGATTTTTCTACTCACCCTTTAGATATACTTTGGGGTCTCCGACTTCCTGGTGGTAACCATGAGCAGTTACATTCACATAAAATCTCTAATTTAATATTCCAATGAAATCAACAACACATTGTTGACAATAAGGTAAGAGTGCCATCTATAGGACTGTTCATTTGCCTCTTAAGCAAGGCGAATTAAAAACTTGACTATGAAATTTTGTTTTTATATATCTCATGTAAATGTGGTCCGATGTAAATTAAATTTGCTATCAATCAAAAGATTTTTGTAATCCTAACAACTTTTCTGAAGCAACTAGTACTTTATTACAAATGCTGTAGAACAAGGATTTAAAAAATTTATTGATCATATAGTGGGTAACTTTTGAGGGTCTCCGACGTCTCCTTCTCTATGTTACATATATTTGCACAAACTTAGTATATCCTTTACCTGAAGGGACAGGTTATAATGAAGACAAATATTAACGGGCCTAGGACTCCTTCTACCTTGTAGACGAATTTTAAAAGGAAAAACTGGCAGCCCTAACTTAGTGGTGCATTTAGCTCGTTTCGATCGTTAGATTCGCATAATCTTGTTCCCTGGAAAAATCAAATTGTTCATTATTCATGCGTTCTCTATCCTAGTTTAATTTGCAAAATGCTTAATATACCCTCTTATATCTTTTATACTGGGTTTAAAAATCTATATTAAATAAAATTTCTAATTTTTTTATTGCAGCACGAAATTAATGAAGTGTTTGAGCAGCGGCTTCGAATTGAAATGAGAAAAGATCTTGCCGGGCAATTAGAAGGATTCAACATTACAGCTGAAAAAACAACAGAATCGCGAAAAAACCTTGTTGCAACTTTGCTTGAAACATTGCCACCGGTTTCATATATAACACCCGAAGAGCAGAATATAAAATACATTTATGATAGTTCCACACCTTCCAACCATGCAACCTTTACACAATATAGAAACTCTGAAAGTAATAATATTTGTAAAGGCACACATGCTCCCAAGCTAAATATTAAAAAGCCGAATGATGAGACATCACTGATAAAAAATAAAAGCACTCCGATAAACTGCATCACGACATTCCGCTCAACGCCAATATTGCTTTCACCTTCATCCAAGGGTGTCTTAAAAAGCCGCAATAAAGTGCCTAGTATGCAGGTCTACGCACATTTACCACAAAATGAAGTTGTATTAAAGCCAAAAAAACATGTAAGTCTCACCCAAAATCTTTCTGATAAATCTAAAATAAACAAGGCGAATTTATGTACTACTGCTTATACCAATTATCCAAGGGAAAAGAATTTACCACAAAACTACTCACAGGAGTATATGTAAGAAACCTTCCACATTTGCCAATTTGTCGATCTGGTCTGTCTGCATACTTTCAAGGAATCCGGAATTAGAAAGAACGAGTCGTCTTCTTATCACAGTAGCAAGCGGGCATTTAATAACATGATTTTTATACCCTTTACCCGAAGGAAAAGGGTGTACTGGAACACTGTGCATGTATGTAACACCCAGAAGGAGACGTCGTAAGCCCCCAAAGTTACCCACCATATGGTCAGGGTGACTAAAGAAATCGATTGGGCCATGTCCGTCTGTCTGTTCGACTGTCAGTCTGTATGAACGCAAGGATCTCAGAAACTACAAAAGCTTGAGTTATGAAATTTTGTATGAAGAACCTATAGGACATGGGAAAGGGCTAGTTTATTTGTTTATGTTGCCATTAGTGGATATTTGAATAATCGTAAATATCTCAAAGACTAAAAGAGCTATGATAACCAAATTTGGGTCAATGAATTATATCTCAGTTCCAATTAAATATGCGCAGTAAAAATATCTTTCGTTTGACACCACGATGAGTAAAATCGGACAATAAACACAGAAGTTATTAGTAAAAGTGATGATAGCCCCCCACCCCTCCCCCTCTTTTTCATCAGTTGCAAGCATTCATTCATTGCTTAATCTCAAATATTTCGCAAACTATAAAATCTAGAGCTATGAAATTTTGTGAATAGAATCAATAGGACACGCAAAAGGGCAAGTTCATTTTTTATGGTGCTCCGAAACTTCCCTCTGTACTTGCAATCAATTGTTAGTCGCAGGAGTAAGTTACAGGACTTGTAACTGTCAAAATGGTGTTAAATAGGTCCAGATGCGGTCGCAGCCTGGAGTTTTTCCTTTTAGCCTTGCGAATTCAGGGTTAGAGTTAGTCGGTTAGTTCGCGGAGGGTGTGTATGTAACATCGAGGGATATAGAGTTTTTGTGATGGATGAAAGAGGGGGAGAACGCTGCGTCTGAGGCTAGAGTAGAGAAGTGTTTGGTGAGAGATTCGACAATTTCTTGTTGGTTCAGAATAGTATTGTTGGGGCTTAGTGGGTCAGTGGAGCAGTGAATTACGTGGCGTGTTTTTACTCCGCAGAATCGATTTATGTTTATCCACATATTACTTGTGGGAGTGAAGGGGCTTATGATTGCATGCTTTGGTAGAGCGTTTGCTCTCTTAGTACGTTTAAGTGTTTACCATTTTTCATCCTTCGAATTTTTAAAGACTTGTTGTTGGATCCCACCAAGGAACATTATGCAATGAAGAATTTTTTAGTCTAGATGACTGATGACTAGATGACTATGGACTGACTTGCGCTTTGAAGTATAATTTTAGTGATGATAGTGGTTGATGTTTAAGCTTTGGGGTTTTGCCGCATTGAATTTTCAGATATATAGGAGAAAAAAGGCCAATTTGCTTTGTCAGTGAGAAATTTTGGCTTTTTATTTTGACCATTGTTGTTTATGTGTTCAAAGAGACGGATATGAATAGGCTGATGGTCACTTCCGTGTAGGAAAGGATCATGCAAAAAGGATCATGGGTGGTGAACCGTCGTTGAGTAAAGAAAGGGGGCCTTTAATAGAAATTTAAATATGGTATTACCTCGTTTCTTGTTGAGTGAGTATCCTCAGCTTTTGTGCCAGTTGTAGAAATCTCCCGTTATTATAACAGGTTATTGGAGATTATTGTACAAGTTAATTTCTTTTCAATTAGAGAAGGTAAAAAAATAAAAAGACTATTTTTTTGAACCGCTTTATTCGAAAGATTATTTGAGACTAAAGTTTAACAATAATTATGTTCCCTAAATAAGCTGTGAGTTTTGGCAGACACGTTGGCTGTATTCCCACAGGTCGTTGCTCTAGTTGACGTTGGGCAATATTTTTGGAAACGCTTGCACTTTTTATTGCTGGATGTTATGTTCCAATTTTGCAGGTGCAAATGATAATGATTGATTCCAGGTTGTCAAATAGTCTGCCGTTTATGCGTGCCGAGTTATTTGAGAGGTGTACTAGGTAGGTACCTTCCATCTGTTGGTTAGTGCCGTTCCAAATGAGACTGCCTTTGTAATTGTTCAGTAATATGAGCCCGTTGCTGATTTCTTCAATTGCTGGTATGTGGTCTGCATTGCTAAAACTGCACAGCGCTTTTTCTTTCTTAATTAATTTTGGAATACAATCGGAATTACTTATGTTAACAATTCTTTTCTTATTACATAGCTTTATATTTAGAATGGTTTTACAATTTTCTGGCATGCCATATATCTCGCTTAAGTGTAAGAATGTTTCATTTGTTTCTAAGTGTACAATGCTTTTATTATTCACTATGGGTTTTACAATCATGTTTTGAAATTCAGTTTCTTCTATATTCGGAATTTTAATTATGTATAGAAGTGTAGTTTTGTTGTGTGCTATTGAAATATCTGAGAATTCCATGATTTTTTCGATAGAGAGCTGTGGCAACTTGCCTTTTCTAAATATCCCTTCTATCTCAGTCAACTGGTTTTTATTCAGTAATAATGCGTTTACAATGTTAAGCCTGGCCCATTGAATAGCGTATTTGACATTTACTATTTCTTCTTTGAGTAATCTAATTTCGTTGCCTAAGCTAACACCTACTTCGTCACTTATAGAGCTGCTTTTTGCTATTCTTTGTTTTATTTCGTCGTTGATGATTACCTGTTTATTATTATTGTCTATTAGATTGTTTAGGTTGTTCTGTAGCATTACTAAATCATCGTGGTCAGGACTACCCGCTATGTATTTCCACCCTGACCCTATCCAATTCATAGAGCGCCTATTCCTCCTAGGAAATTCAGTGATTGTGTCGAGAATGTATTTAGTAGTGTTTACTTCGTGTATGAGTGTGGCATATAATGGGCTATGTTTCAAGGTTTCTTCTATGTGGCTGTTTATTAAGTCTAAAGTGGTTTTCATTTGTCCTAAGTCAATCACGTGTATTAGTCTTGTCGTCGCCGTTTGTAGTTTACCAATTCCTCTATGTATAGTTAGTATCTGTGCGTCCGTGTAGTTCGTGATCTCCAAGGTCGCAGTCGTGCTGGTCACAGTCCATAATAGTATTCTGTAAGAGTCAAGATCGTATGTTACTCTTATGTATTGTCTTTCCTGATTCTGTTAGGATTGTCGTATTCTTGTCCTCTTTGACTATCTCTTTTTTGAACTTAGAGGAAAGTTTTGATCCTAATCGGTTGTTCACCTTCACAAATATTACCTGTCCTGTCTGATACTGTCTTATCTTTTTTTTCTTTTTATTATGGTTCTCTAAGTCCTTCATCTGTTTTTCCCTTAGTCTGTCAATATTGTCTTTTCTACATTGTTCGTATTGTTCCGGGTTCGTGGTAACTGTCCTGCCAAAAAATACCTCTAACGGTCGTTTCTTCGTTGCGGAATGGAAAGAATAGTTATACTCATAAATTGCCCTGTCCAATAGTTCTTTGAAATCCCTATGTTTGTTTTCCTTTTTCAAACACCTCATTATTTCCGAAAGGGTAGAATTGAATCTTTCTATCTGGCCGTTGACTGTGCTTTTATATGGTGGAGCGGTAAAAATTTCTATTCCTAATTGATCTTTAAGCATGAATTTGATTGATTGGGAGTTAAGGGACTTCTCGTTGTCCATTACAATGAACTTCGGGACTCCAAAATAAAAATGATGTCTCTTAAGGGATCTCTAATGTCTTCTATGGCTTTTGATTCTATGATTAGACCTTGTGCTAGTTTTGAAAATTTATCTATTGCCGTGAGTACTAGGTGTTTCTCCGTGGAGTAAATGTCAATATGTAGGATATGACCGGGATATTCTGGTATGGGGGTCTTTTTGAGTTCTGGGTTAGGAGGGTGCCTATCGTATTTGGCTTCCTTACAGATCGTGCACTGTCTAATCATTTTAGGGAAATAGAATTTTTCCGAGAGTTGGATTTTATTTTCTGCTACACTGCGATGAGCCCTGTTGTGTACTTTGAGGATTTCCTCTTCTTGCTGTGTCTCGTTAGTCAAGTCTTCAACCCTGATTTGCGTAAAACGGCATTTGATATTTTTGAAATGATTTGAAACAATTCTTGTATTTTCCCCATTACATCCTCTGAAGTATAAATACCATTAATTACAGAGGGGTTGAGTCGTTTTTTCAAGTCGTCTAGTAGTTCGTCTGGAGTGTATTCTGGTCGGCTTATTGTGTGTCTGTGGTATGTGGGAAATGGTATGCTAAACTTGTATTCTGCTTTATCTGATTTCAAGAGCAATATTTGGTTTTTAAATGCGTTTATGGGAGCTTCTACGCTATATATTAACCCGTGGCTAGAACTTTCCGCACTGTGTTGAGTTGGGGCTATTGAATTAATTTGGACTGTCTCTATTCTAGATAGGGCGTCTGCCACTATATTTTCCTTGTCTGGTTTATAAAATATCTCGGAATCGTACTCCTCCAGATAAGCCTTCCACCTCTTGATTCTGGGATTACCGTTCCAGCTACTCAAAGAGTGTGTTAGGGGTTGGTGGTCTGTGAAGATCTTTACCTTTGCTTTACCGTATATGTAATTTTTAAGCGTTTTTAATGCCCAGATTATGGCTAGCATCTCTTTCTCGTTAGCTGCAAAGTTTTCCTCAGCCTTGGAGAGTGTTCTTGAAAGAAACGAAATTGGCTGGTTGTTTTGCGATAGGACTGCTCCTATTGCGAAGTTTGACGCGTCTGTGGTTAGATGAAATTCTTTTTGAAAGTCTGGATATCGGAGAATTATATCCTTTGATATGAGGCTACTTTTCAATTTTCTGAAGGCCTCTAGAGCTTGTTTATCGAGATGAATTGCTTTTTTTGCTGACATTCTTTTGGACACGTGTCCATCTTCCCCCCTTAAAAGGGCGGTGAGGGGCTTAGCCAGCTTGACATAATTCTCTATAAATCTTCTGTAGTAGCCAGATAATCCTAGGAAGGATCTTAAATCCCTTAGTGTTTTGGGACAGGGATAGTTTGCTATCGCTTCTACCTTACTTGGATTTGTTTCGATTCCTTGGTCGGAGACGACGAAACCGAGAAATTCGACTTTGTTCTTCATGAACTTGTCCAATTGACATTTAATATTGGCGTTGTGCAGAGTTCGAAAGATTTTTTCCAAGTTTTCGAGGTGAGACTCGTCGTCTTTACTGAATATGATAATGTCGTCTATGTAAATGAAACATATTTTACCAATATGATCACGAAGTATGTCATCTAACGCTCTTTGAAATATTGCAGGCGCATTCTTCAGACCAAAGGGGAGTCGTGTAAACTCGTATTTTCCGTTGTTCACGGAAAAGGCGGTCTTTTCTATGTCTGAAGGTTTCAGTGGGATTTGATGAAATCCACTTTTGAGGTCTAGGACAGAGAATACTTTATTATCTCCTAACTGGTTAAGTACTTCATTTATTTCTGGGATGGGATATTTGTCTGCGATTGTCACCCTATTTAGTTTCCTGTAGTCTATTACCATTCTGTATTTCTTTTCCCCAGAAGCATCTGCTTTCTTTGGCACAATCCACACAGGTGAATTGTAAGGTGAACGGGATTTACGGATTATTCCGTCTTTTAAAAGTTCTTTTATCTGTTTGTTTACCTCGTCTTTCAGTGTCATTGGATACTGATAAAATTTGGAGTAGATTGGTGTGTCGGACGTGGTTCTGATCGTTGCCTGTAGGTCAGTTTTTTGTTCGGATCAGCAAAGAGATTGGGGAATGCTCTCAGCAGCTTGTTTAGCTTGAGTTTTTGCATATCGGACAAATGGTCTATTCTCGGTATAATTGTATTTACCTCTTCAAACTTTTTCTCTTTAATTGGGAGTTTTAGGAAGTTTTTGACAATCATAATATTCTCTCTGATCTTAATTTCAGCGCCTAGTTCCTTTAGGCTGTCATTGCCTAGGATGGCATCGAAGGATTTCAGTGTTGGTAATAGGAAGAATTTGATTTCGACGTCTTTAATGTTAAAAAGGTTTGCGATTTTATGATGAGTTATTAAAGTGCTTCCTCCTACTGATACAGCTTTGAACGGTTTCCTATTGGGTATTGGGTTGTCTACGAATTTTGGTTGGATATAGTTTCTATCGTAACCTGTGTCTATTAAAATTTTTAAAGTTTGCCCATTCCTCAGCTTACAGATAAGATACGGAAGTGAGGAATGTTTTAATCTAAAAAATGCAATGCAGAATTATCAAAGTATTCGCACAAATTATCTGCGACATTTTCGTCGATTTGTTCCACATAGCTGTCCAGTTCTTCGTCTTGTTCTTGCCCTTTTTGGGCCTCGTAATTTGCTATTGTCTGTTCATATTCTGTCATTGTGGCATGATTCTGGGCGTATCCAGTTTCGATGTCTTCATCGGGAGATTGTATATTGAAATTTCTTTGCCGTTTAAAACTTTCTGGCATGGGACCTGTTGGTCTTTTGCCGGCTCCTAACTTTGCATCGAATCTGGGTCTGTTCATATAATTTACCATTTTCGTCTGTACGCTGGAATCCACTTCCATAGGTTCTGGTCGTGGCAGCGGTTTTGGGGCCATTGGCCGGGGTGGTGGGAATGGTCGTGGTTGAAACTGTCTATCGGGATATATTTGTCGTGGTGCTGGTATCGGTTGATGCCCGTAATTGGGGAAATATTGTCTTTGGGAAGTAGTTGGTTGTTGCTGTCCCAATTGTGCGTACTGGTATTGATGGGTTCTTGGTGGGACAGTTGGTGGTTGTCTATTAATAAATTGCATACTACGAGGTTGCGGTATTGGTTTGGCATGCTGATTTCTAAAATGGGATACTTGACCCTTTGTTGTAGCGTGATTCGACCGGAAACTTTGGTTTTCAAGTTTCAAGCACAAGTGTAATGCCGTCGGTAAATCTGCTGGTTCCTTGATACCCAATAAACGGGATAAGTCACCCTGCAAGCCACGCACAAAAGTATCAAGCCCTTTATCGCGATACATTTTGGTCATCAGTTGCTCCTCTTCTCTACCTAGTCCCATGCAATCTATTTTATGCAGAATAAGAGACAGATGTTTATAAACCGTCTGATGGAATTCTTCCACAGATTGGTTTGTCCGTTGGACCAACATCGTCATCTGATATTCTAAAGTATTGATGTCCCTTTTGTCTGCGTAATGCAGAGTCAAACATTTGGAAATAGCTACCCAATTGAGAGGTGTGTTATACGATTCCAGTGCCGTATCAGCTGCTCCGATTATTTTATTGCGTATGGTATGTAAAATACCATAGTATTTCGGTGTACCCTGATATGCACTGTACGCTTCTAATATTCGATCTACACCTTTCTTCCATGAGCTAAATTCTGCGGGGTCGCCTGGGAACTCCCGAATCGATTTTACTATATCGGGTACTCTGTCCAAGTCATCTAACTTTGATGCGTGTTCTACAGCAATACCCTGATCTGCCAGATTATAAAAATCTTCTGACACATTTTGTCGCCCTAGTAGTGCTGGTAACTGCTGGGCTAGGATCGCACTAATCATTTGGGCTAATCCGTCTTGGTTTTGGTTTTGTTCCGTCATTCTCCTATTCTGTTGGTACTCTGCCTGTCTATTCTGTCGCCTTAGCGCCTCTGTTTCTTCTGCGTTCAATATATGTGGTCTAGCTAAATTGTTGTTGTTCGCCATAAGCCGGACAGACAGTCAACTTTCAGATATGACAGTTTTAAAATTTTATCCTCGAAGAAATTATGGGGTTCAGTTAAAATGTTTATAAAATATCTGTGTTTTTGTGTATTGTTGTTTGTGTGTGTTATATTTGTGTATAAAAAGTTTCCCGAATATAAGAATTTCTTAAATGTAGGTTAGATTAGAATTTAACTTTTATTCTTTATTAAAAAAATTTTTTTTTTTGTGAACTTAATTTTTATTCTCTATTGCAAATTTTCTGTTAAAATTTTCTTTTACTTTTATTTATTATTTCTTTTTCTCCAATTTCAAAAAAAATTTTTTTTTTCAATTTAATTTTTAAGTTTTCTTTTGATTTATTACCAGTGTCTGGTATTCTCCTTCTACCTTGGAGGGTCCCTTGGGAATCGCAAGATTGGAGTATTTTATATCACCTTGGTGATCTTTTATTTAATTTATCGTTTTACACAATTTCACTATTACTTATAAATTATAAAATTCTCTTTCTTTCTTTTTAAAATTTTCTCTTTTCTTGTTCTTGATTTTATAAAATTTTCTCTTCTTTCATTAAACAATTTTTTTTTTCTTCTACTTGGTTAGTTTTTGTATTAAAAATGGAATTTTAGCTTACATTAAAAATAATGTGGCCACCTCCCGCGATGGGACGAAGTTGCTCCTTTTTGGTTCTCCCACTGGGGCTTCGCTATCCATACTCCTCCGGAAGTGCTCTGCGAACGGATCTTACAGAGCTTGCGGTCCACCGATGGGCAACACACGGTTTGTGTTAGTTTGCCTTGCAGTGTACTCCCTGTTGAACGGCTGCGCCGTGAGTCTCTTCAACACCTTAGGATGGGTTTTGTCCTGTCGGATTTGGTAGTAGAAAATTTGTATACTGTCCCTTAGGATCGGTTTTGTCCTATCAGGATTCGTCGTATACAAAAATTTTTTTCACTGCGATATAGTTAGAACCGTCGACGCGATCACTTAGATAACTTTTTGCACTATCGTAACGCGTGAGGGTCCCTGCTCGGGCGCCAGTTAATTTCTTTTCAATTAGCGAAGGTAAAGAAAATAAAAAGACAATTTATTTTTTTGAACCGCTTTATTCGAAAGATTATTTGAGACTAAAGTTTAACAATAATTATGTTCCCTAAATAAGCTGTGAGTTTTGGCAGACACGTTGGCTGTGTTCCCACAGGTCGTTGCTCTAGTTGACGTTGGGCAATATTTTTGGAAACGCTTGGACTTTTTATTGCTGGATGTTATGTTCCAATTTTGCAGGTGCACTCGGCGTGTGCAGGAAATGGGTCAGACGCTGAGTTCACAAATCGATCGCTTCCCACATTCGAGCTTTTATAATTTTGAATATTTATGTTGCTAACTTACATGTTGTCAAGTTTTCTGGTGTTGAAGAGTTGGCTTGGGGTATGTAGGTTCATATTGTAATAAACTATAATTTTGAGTGGATAATTGCTGCTACCGAGTTCAGGTCGTTGTTAAGAGGGAAGTGCTGTTGTTGTATGGATTTTTGGATAAGCCTGGCTGAACCTCCGGAATCTTTATTTGGGTGGTTTTTGAGATATATTGTGTAGTTTATTGGAATGGGGAACTTGTGGGTGTCTTGTAAATGTGTTTCTTGTATACTAATTATTTTGGGATGTTTTACCTCCAACATATTTATTAGAAAAGCTCAATCAAATTTGATGTATAGAATTCTTATATGGAAACTTGATAAGTCTGTAATTTTCGATTTTCCAAAGACAGTGTTGCTTTTAATACCCCGTACCTAAGGGCAAATCCTATATTAAGTTTGATTTGTATGTAACTTAGAGAAGAAGACTTCGGAGACCCTCAAAAGTTACGCACAATATGATCAAATCGATATAGCCATGTCCTTTCTTCTACCTGTCTGTCCGTATGAACGCCTAGATCTTAGAGACTGTAAGAGCTAGAACAACCAAGCTCAGGTTTTTTTCTTACATTATATTGCTACGAAAATAGACCGTTATAAGTAATATTATGTTCCTATTAAGAATAAGACCCCAAAGGGCCGGTCGAAAGTGCAAAAACCGCTGTAACGTCTTAATTTCTTTGTTTTTAAAGATATTATCTATGAATAAATCGCTACCAAATTAAGAACAAAACAATTTGTTGCAATAGTTTTCAATAATACAAAATGTTATTGAAATTAAATGAGTATATCATATAGGTCCAATACAATGGCTTCACCAAAACAATCTTTTAAAGTGGTTTATTCACGCGTTTAAGAGATATCACTGAACCTTGTAATTGGAAGCTTTAATTGGTATTAAATCGATAAAAAAAAATTGTCTGTGTATGGTGTAGTCCCCTAGAAAAAATCGGTAAAACCTACCGATTTAGCCCCCTATAGGTTCTAATTTTTACTTTATAATTTGTTTATATCGTACTGCATGTAGTACAATTAGGGGGCTTCGCTCACAATCCAAACCCCTTTGGGGTGTGTTGAAACGGAATGAGTTCAGTTTTTCTGTAAAACATATTTTTTTCGTGGGCTCTATTCAGCCGTTCCAAAACTTAAAATACCCTTTACTACTAGGGGCAGAAAGGTATTACCAAAAACTCAACACTTCCAATGACACTCCAATCGAATGGTATTTTCTTTGCATTTATTTGGTATTAAAAATACTGGTAATTAATGTTATAGACAGAAAGGTCCTCAGAAGCGATAGCTTCTTCTATCGGAAAAGATTCCAGCCAACACTTTTTTATAAGGAGATTAATATTTGATACAAGTTTGATTATTCTATTTCTGTTAGTCTTTGAGATATTCTGAGATGCCCGCGATCATACAGACGGACAGACAGATGGACATAGATCAGTTTTTCAGTATAACAATAATTTAGATTTTCAAATGCTACATTCCATTAAATCTTTTATATTAAATTTGCAGGCTACCATTCCATTGCAGTCATTTTGCATTTTCAATGAAGGATACAGCGATTCTTCTACATCAATTAGAAAGCCTTCCAAATCAAAAATTACTTTTATGCGAACTTTATCGGCACCTTGTTCAATTAGTGTCAATATAACTTATAAAGATTCTACAAAACAAATTAAGAATCCGGCTACAATTAATATAATACCATCTCATGAACTGGAAAATTTTGAGCATATATTGAAAATAGAAGAGATAGCTTTTTCCAATGACTTCAAAACATCAAAAAACGAAGCAATCAGGCAAGATAAAACAGATATTATAAGCCATCGGCTATTTGAAAGTGAAATTGAGCGAAAACAAAAAGGTACTTCGCAACGAACAGTGACACATAATTCACAAAGAGAACGATCGGCCATTTCGTCAAATATTTTGGCAATCAAAATGCCGACATTAGCAAACGGAACAAATCCAGTTTTGCACCATACAGTAAAACAGAGATTTGATGATGTGCCCAAAAAAGGCTCAACCTCAACGATCTGCACTTCAGAAGAATCAATATTACGCAGCATTGGCATCGTCGATGAAGATAATAAGTAAGTAATGATTTTACCCACAGCATAGTTAGAAAAATAAGATTATATTATTTATACCCATATATATTTTGAGCCACATTACGAAAACTATGATCATGGTAGCTAAAGAAATTCCGCTTGTCTATGTATCTACCTGCACGTCAATATAGCACCTTGTTTTTATACCCTGTACCTAAAGAGGTACAAGGGTATATTAAGTTTGTCAAATGTATGTAACATAGAGAAGGAGACGTCGGAGACCCCCCAAAGTTACCTAAAGTATGATCAGGGTGACTAGAGAAATCGATCTAGCCATGTCCGTCTGTCTGTCTGTCCGTCTGTATGAACACCTCGTTCTCAGAGATGGTAAGGCCTAGAAAGTTCCGGTTTGTTGCTAATAATCATTTGTTCTGCAGGTTAGATCAAGTTTATTATATTTTTTTAATATCCGATTTAGGTTCGGAATAAAAAGTATAAAACCACAACAACCTCAAAAAAAAGAAAAAGTTTATAGGCCATAACTTTTTTGTTTGCTATCATATTATTACGAAAGTTTGCAGTTAAAAGTTCTTACATGTTCTCAATAAGGATGTGAAGTTTCATATAGCTCCCATAGGGGGCCGATCGAAAGTGCAAAAATCGTTTTAACGTCATAATTTCTTTATCTTTGAAGATATTTTATTCAAATTAAGAAACAATGTGAACTTTAAAATACTCAGCAGCTTTGCAAAGTTTTAATAAAATTGGACATCTACATCATATAGCTTCCATAGGGCTAATCGGTCAAAAAATTCAATTTCTGTGCTTTTTTTGTCAGAAAATGGGTTATTTATGAACCAATCGCAACCAAATTAAGCATAGGACAGTTTTTAGTATAAGTTTTTAATAACTCCAAATTTTATTGAAATCGGATGACTCTATCATATAGCTTCCATAGGGCTAATCGGTCAAGAAATTCTATTTCTGTGCTGTTTTGTCAGACAACGGGTTCTTTATGAACCAATCCCATCCAAATTAAGCACAAGTTTTTAGTAGCATAAAATTTTGTTGAAATCTCCGATTTTTTGTTGTTTTTTTTTTTTTTTTTTTTTTTTTTTGTCAGAAATCGGATTTTTTATGCACGAATCGCAACCATATGATAGTTTTTTTTGTAATAACCCAAAAAGCGAAGTTTTAATCTGATCGGACTACCTTAACATATAGTTTCCGTATGGCCTCTTGGAAGTGCAAAAATCGTTTTAACGTCGTAATTTCTTTGGTCTTAAAGATATCTCTATTAAATTTAGTAATAAGTCGTGCTTTAGGACACCAATCAATTGTGCAAAATTTAATCGAAATCAGATGGTATTTTTATTATTTTGTCAGAAATACTGATTTACGCTCCCTACAGGTACAGGGTATCTCAAACTCGGCTGCGCCCGAGTTTAACGTTCCGAATTTTTAATACTATTTCTTTTTGCCATATACAAAAAATATAAGTTTCGAATTGTATTAAGTAGCTACATTTCAAATTTGGAATGCCCTATTTTTTATTACTTTCCATATATTTAAACTAAATTTAATAATCAAGGAAGACTTAAGATAATTATACTATGTACTTCCTGTACCCAAAGGGTATGTAACACCCAGATGGAGTCGTCGGAGACCTTTCACAGTTAGACAAAGTATTATCAGGGTGATTCTAGAAATTGATGTAGTTATGTTCGTCAGTCTCTCAGTCTAACGCAAGGATCTCAGAAAATACAAAATCTAGAGTATAAAATTTTGTGTGGAGATAGAACATGAGAAAGGGCAAGTTTATTGTTGTATGGGAGAAGGAGCTATTCGCTAAAATTAGAATTATAAAAGAGGTAGAATAATTAAACTTTGACTAAATATTGTTCTACTGGCAAAAAATTAGTGCTTCAGAGCCCTATACTATCTACAGTTTTAAATTTACAGTATTTGTTGACACCAAGGCGATCAAAATAAGACTGTAAATACAGGAGTTACTGGCGATCATATTGTATGATCCCCTCCCCTAACAGTATTAATTGTATTAATTAGTTAGAACATGAGTTCTTATGTGAGTTGACACCTTTAGTGTGTGTTGTCTCAAAGGAATAGCTGATGTATAGGAAATATTGTACTGCAGGATATTTTACGTTTGGGAACGTCGGAGCTTAGTCCAGGGATAAAAAAGTGTTGAAAAAACAGACTGATCTCAACCCGTACACCACCCCTAAGGGGGCAACGCTCTCTAGCTGAGATATTTTCAGGAGATTGTTTATTGTTTCTCTACTGTTGTTCAAGTGTATACCACTTTCGATCGAACTAGCGAAATAGCATTTTCTTTTAAATATTTTTTACGTGTAAAAACACAAACATTTGTTTCCTAAAGCAGCTTATTATCGCTTTATTGACGCCGAATGCTTCAACAGAACTTTTTCAACCACTAAGGCGTCACCTTATCCCCAGTATGAAAGCATTATTCGAACATTGTTACTGACAGAAGTACCTGCCACAAGTCGCCAGATTAGAAGGAGACCAATCTCAAAAAGTATGCACGAATCGCGGAAAAATTTTTGTAATCTAGCTGTCTTAATTCTATGTTTGCAATTGCTACTGCCAAACATATAAAGGCACTTTCCCAACCAAATCAATGAGAGATGGAATTTGAGAATGAGACAGGTTTCATTTGTTACATACAATCATTAACTACTTAACACGTTTGAGAAACATGTTCCCCTCATGAACTTGAGATTACGCTGTGATTTTATTTGGCATTGTATAATATTCGGTCTGCATATTTGCTGCCTACTCCATGGTTCATTATAAACTATTCATAGATCCCATTAATCAACAACTAATAGACATAATGAAAAAAGAGTGTATCTACCACAACCAGTAATTAAATGCTTATAAACTGAATGGTTTTTGTGGTCGTCTCCGCACTGAGAAATGTAATACTTTTGTCTTTCACGTTATTGAAACTAACAGAGTGCCGTTATAGATCGACCCAATAGTTGACAGAAAAAAAACTCACAATGGCTAAATTAAAGATGATGATAAATGTTTTTTTATTTAAGACATATCTTGGTGTGGACATTGTTCAACTTTGTAGCAATTACATAAAAAATATATTTGCATATTATATAGCACCAATATCTGATTCCGAAAAATACGACGACTGTACTTGTGCCTGTTAGGTTGGTTAACGCATAAGAATCGTTTCAGTATTTTCTAAGGATCTGGCTTCATAGAAAACAATTGCACGTTGTGTTTAAGATTGTTCGAAAATTTTGACTGTGCATCAGTGATAGCAGAAGAAAAAAAAATCCCAACGTTATCTTCGGGGTGCCGAAGATTACAGACTCTTTTCGCAGTTGTTTCTGCCGTAAATCACATGAACGGGGTTGGTCAGTTAATAGGGCCGATTTCGATTTGTATGACAGCTATATGATATAGTAGTCTGATTTTAATAAAAATTCAGCACAAACGCATATAAATATGTAAAAAACGTGTTTGCCAAGTTTTAAAGAAATCAATCAATAAATGTGCGAGTTATTCCTAAAACCGATTTAGGCTCGTATGGCAGCTATATGATATAGTAGTCCGATCCTTACAAAATTTGGTACATACATTATTTAGTATAAAAAATATTTGCACGTTAAATTTCAACAGGATCGGATAATAAATGTGGGAGGTATTCCCTAAACCGATTTAGGTTCGTATGACAGCTATAAGATATAGTAATCTGATCCGGGCAAAATTTGGTACAATTATCTCTCGTTATATAAAACACACGCATGTCAAATTTAAAAAGAATCGGAAAATAACTGTGGAAGTTATTGCCTAAACCGATTTAGGTTCGTATGACAGCTATATGATATAGTAGTCCGATCCTTACGAAATTTGGTACATACATTATTTGGTATAAAAAATATTTGCACGTTAAATTTCAACAGGATTGGATAATAAATGTGGGAGGTATTCCCTAAACCGATTTAGGTTCGTATGACAGCTATAAGATATAGTAATTCGATCCAGGAAAAATTTGGTACAATTATCTATCGTTATATAAAACATACGCATGCCAAATTTAAAAAGGATCGTAGTTATTGCCTAAACCGATTTAGGTTCGTATGAAAGCTATATGATATAGTGGTCCGATCCGGCCGATTCAAACTAGAGTACTACCTAGGTAAAAAAGAAGGCTATATACTAAGTTTCAGCGAAATAGCTTTTAAACTGGCGGAGTAAATCGCATAGAAACAGACGGACATGGCTATATCGACTCCTCTAGTGATTCTAAGTATTCTAGATGTAACTTTTGTGGGTCTAGGATGTTTGGTTTTGTGCGTTACAAACATCAGAGCAAAATGAATCTGGCACATAATTTTTATACTCTTTTTTCTGCGAAAAGAGTATAAAAATTATTTCGCAGAAAAAAGAGTATAAAAATTATGTGCCAGATTCAACAGAGGTAAATGAATTGATGTGCCGTAAAGCATTGCTGCACCCGATGATCGCAGGTTTTCCTGGAGACTGGTTCGAAACCTAAGCAAGACTTTCCTTTTTCTTAAGAGACTAATAATAACTTGTAAAATCTTTCTTCAATTCAATTAATTATTAATTATAAAGTTACATGTATATACCTACGAAACACCATATCGTGATCACGATGGCATATTTGTAAGAATAGGTTAAATATCCTTAGATTGTATATAGTAATATATATAAATTTTATCTAAATTTGTTTTAAGTAATTTATTTCTGCAGAACAAAGACGTCGTGAGGCTGCATTCGTTCACGGGGCAGAAACAACTGCGAAAAGAGTCGATAATCTTTGGCACCCCGAAGATAACATTGGCATTTTTATTATTATGTTTGTATTCGCATGAGTGCCCTAAAATGATTAAAGTTGGTCTGGTTTTTAATTTCGGCGCTGTAGTCTTTGAATGCTTCCTCTCTATACAGTAGAATTTTGTGTTCGAAGCCGAGAGGAGAGTGGACGTTTAAGCCAGTGTAGGGTCATTGCCTTTAGTTTCATGTGCAACGATGGAGTTTGTAATTTGGTAATCTGTACGCATGTCTGCAGTGTATAAAATGTAGAAGATTCGGCCCAGAACACTGCCTTGGGGTACTCCAGCTCTGATTGTAAAGTCGCTTGAAATATTTGCGTTATTTTAAATGTAAGTCCGTTAAGCCATATTCGGTAGAATGTTTGCGTAACGTCGAAATGCAGCTGTGCAATATTCCCGATGTTCAAAAACAATGCGTATTTCTGCTGTGATGCGATTAATCTGTCCGACAGTTCCGTGTTTTTCTCTGAAGCCAAATTGATACAGTGCGAATGTATTGTTTTTTTTTTCTTTTTTTTTTTTTAAATATGGATTGATTGTGATCAGCAATATTTTTTCAAACAGCTTTGAGAGACAAGAATTATAGATCTGGGGGTCTGAGTTATGCCCTTTCCTGATTTCTGGGATCATAACTATGATCGATTTCTTCCACAATGGATGCTTTGTGCTAGTGGGAGAAAGTTCGACCTATAGATGTTTTAAATACCCTGTATCTTAAATGTAAGGGTATATTAAATAGATAAGGAGACGTCGTAGACCTCCTAAAGTTACCCACAAAATGTTCAAAGTGACAAGAGAAATCGATCTGGTCATGTCTGTCCATCCGTCCGTGTGAAAGCCTATATCTTAGAGACTTTAAGAGCTAGGATAACCAAACATGAGATTCAGACTCCTACTTTTTTTTACTCCCCCTACCTGCCTTCTACACGCTCACTTTTTCAAAGTCTTGTAATTTCTACTTCTTTAGGATTTTGGTATTAGTTGCTTCCGAAAAGTTTTTACGAATTGCAAAATCTTTCGATTAGTATCAAAAATCACTAACATGACATGGCAAAAATCGGACCATACTTACTCCGAGATATACCAGATTTTAATTCCCCTTGCCTAACTGGCAAACAGTCGAATGAACAGTCCGCTACTTGGCGTGCTTGCACTATTGTGGTCTGCCTTAGTTCTTAATTAGTCTGGATTCCTGACACAGAGGCCAGCATTTTATGGGATATTTCTCGCCCTCTCAGATCTTATTCCATATCGAACTGGCTTAGTTCTCAATTTGTCTAGATTCCTGAAGAAGTGTTAGGGCTTATCTCTGCAGTAAACAATTCCAATAATTTGAGTTTTGATGTTTATACCCTGTACCTTACAATTTGTTATAAGTTTGTGAAATGTATGTAACATAGAGAAAGAGACGTCGGAGACCGCCCAAAGATACCTAGAGTATGATCAGGATGACTAAAGAAATCAGTCTGGCCATGTCGTCTGTTTGTCCGTCTATATTAACGCAAGGATCTTAGAAACTACAAAAGCTAGAGTTATGAAAATTTGTGTGAAGAATCTATAGGTCATGGGAAATTACTAATTTATTATACTCTTTTCGCAGAAAAAGAGTATTTTTATTTTGCTCTGACGTTTGTAACGCACAGAACCACTCATCGTAGACCCCCAAAAGTTACCTCTAGAATACTTAGAATCACTAGAGTAGCCGATATATCCATGTCCGTCTGTTTTTATACAAACTAGTCTCTAAGATTTAAAGCTACTTTGATGAAGCTTGGTATTTAACCTTCTTCGCAGCGCATTTGTCGGAACCGGCCGGATCAGAGCACTATATCATATAGCTGTCATACGAACCTAAATCAGTTTAAGGAATACCTCCCACATTTATTATCCGATCTTTTTTGAATCATGCATGCGTGTGGTTTATATTGTAATGGATATATAAATCAAGTTTCGTAAGGATCGGACCACTATATCATATAGCTGTCATACGAACCTAAATCAGTTCGTAATCGAATAATTGACACATATTGACTGATCTCATTCAAATTCGGCACACACGTTTCTTACATAAATATACGCTGAATTTATTTTTTCAATCAAAATACTTTGTCATGTAGCTGTCATACAAACCTAAATCGGCCCTATTAACTAACCAAGCCTTTTTATGTGACCTATGGCAGAAAAAACTTCGAAAAGAGTTTGTAATCTTCGGCACCCCGAATTTTTTTTATTTTATGTTGACGTTGATCCGCCCAGGGTGGCATTAGCTTATATATCCCACATACTTTCCTATGTAGTTGGAAAAGTTGGCTGGGAAATTTTTTTCGATGGAGCTCCCCACCCCTTCTACAAGAAATTATTACTTGAGACCTCTGTACTTTTTGCAGCTTTAAGCTGAATGTATTTTTTAAGCGCATTAAAAATGACTTTCGTTTGACACCAAGTAAAATCGATGATAGCCCTCCCCTCCCACCCCTTTCCGTCTTAGCAAACAATTGCAAGCATTCAATTTGCTTAATCGCAAGTATCTCTGAAACTATAAAATTTGGTGGTTAGAATTTATAGGATACGAGAAAAGGCAAGTTCATTTTTTGTTCAAATCCGACAATTTAGTCCAAGTATTGCAGAAAAACTGATCTCATCCCGTACAGAAATTTCTACGAGCCACACTGGGGTTGGTTTGCGAGTGCAACCAGTTTTTAGACTCTTTTCGAAGAAAAAGGAGTCTATTCACTTTGCTCTGATGTTTGTAACGCACAGAACCAAACATCGTAGATCCACAAAAGTTACATCTAGAATACTTAGAATCACTAGAGGAGTCGATATAGCCATGTCCGTCTGTCCGTCTGTTTCTAAGCGATTTACTCCGTCGTCTTAAAAGCTATTTTGCTGAAACTTCTATTTTACCTAGGTAGTACACTAGTTTGAATCGGTCGGATCGGACCACTATATCATATAGGTGTCATACGAACCTAAATCGGTTTAGGCAATAACTTCCACATTTATTATCCGATCCTTTTGAAATTTGGCATGCGTGTGTTTTATATAACGGTAGATAATTGTACCAAATTTTGCCCGGATCGGATGACTATATCTTGTAGCTGTCATACGAACCTAAATCGGTTTAGGCAATAACTCCCACATTTATTATCCGATCCTGTTCAAATTAAGCACGCATATGTTTTTTATAGCAATTAATATATATACCAAATTTCGTAAGGATCAGACTACTATATCATATAGCTGCCATACGAACCTAAATCGGTTTAGGGAATAACTCGCACATTTATTGACTGATCTTTTCAAAACTCGTCTAACACGTTTTCTACATAAATATACGCGTTTGTACTCAATTTTATTAAAATCGGACTACTATATCATATAGCTGTCATACAAATCGAAATCGGCCCTATTAACTGACCAACCCCGTTCATGTGATTTTCGGCAGAAACAACTTCGAAAAGAGTCTGTAATCTTCGGCACCCCGAAGATAACGTTGGGATTTTTTCTTTTGTTTTTGGGTCGAAAATTACCACATAATCCTTAAGATAATATTCTTTTTATACCCTGTATAATTCAACTTGGGATAAGGACTAATTATGTGTGTAAGTTATCATCCTCAGTCCCTCTGTACTCACTATGGAAATTATAATCAATTTTCATAGCCACTTCGGAACCTATTGGTTGTCACCCTCAATCACCCCCAATCGCTCAGTTTTTAACTATGGAAATTGTAAACAACTTTCATAACCACTTAGGAACCTATTAGTCGCTCTAGTGATATTCCAATCTATCCGCACTCTTGCGCCATTCTCTGAATAGCATAATAATGTATCCGAAGTCTGTCCGCTGGCTGGAGCCCCTCTTTTCTTCGGTATCAATTACACCCCCCACTCCTTCCCAAGAAAGAAACAAATTTTCCAAGAGTCATTTAAATTACGCAGCTGGAAAACGTAAATAATGACCTCTTGGTCACTCCTCACCCATCTTAAGTGGAAATTAACTTGACTAGCGTACACACATAAGAAGTCCGAATCCCAACTTTGGTTATCCTAGAACATGGCTATATCGATTTCTCTAGTCACCCCGGGGGGTCTAGGACGTCTCCTTCTTTATATTACATATTATTGATGTAATTAAGACCGCATCGCTGGAATGGCTCTGCGACTATTTTAATAAACGGTAGCACAAATGCGTTATATATGAGGTGGATTACTTTGAATGGCACAACTCAAACATTGAGACATAAAAAAATGAACACCCCTCTTCTGTTACTTTCCTAAAATCTCTTTTTTTTTAATCTGCTTCCACAATTCGTTTAATAAAAACTTGTTTTTCCGTTGTAGCTCAAACTCATCATCAATATGCGAGAATACTATTGGCTTATGTAAATCCGGAATGTCACTCGATTCTTATGGTTTAGACTTCGATAACGTCGAAAGTGATATTGGCGCAGCTACATTTTCAAAGGACACCTATTATAAAAAAAACCAACATTTGCGTAAACATTATCATCGTCATGGTAGCAGCATAAAAAGCGATGAGCCACAAAATAACCTGGTAGCATTAGGTAAAATAAAACTTCAAAAAGGCTTAACTTCATCTGATGACTCAGACGTGCTTGATGAATGCAGTTTATGTGATTACGCAATATATTATAATACTAGGAGAGGCGAGGCAGCAAATGAATCATATGAAGATATACTTTTGGAAAAAAGAAACTTTATCAAGCGAGGTCTCAATGCAAACACCACTGTTGATGAATATGCCGAAAGCCAAGAGGAGAGTACTCAGCGTTTTTATGACTGTGACTATACGGATATAGAAGCGAGTAGTAGTTTCAGTAGCCGAACTAGCGTGAATTCTAATAACACAGCCGAAGTTCCATTTAGAGCCTCATCTATTATGATACCATGCGTTAGTTCCAATACAACCACAAATCGCAATCATTCGATAGAACCATCTAGTTATTTTAAGTTTTGTGAACCACAAAATTTTCAGGAAATCCAGAATTCCTTGACCACAAATCAATCTCAATTATCATTGGCGTCTCAGCAAGATCCTTTTCAGTCACATTTTGTACATACACTACATCACTTCGTAGAATTACCATCTCCCAGTAGTGCTTCATTACATAGCGGTCATGAAAGTATTTTGGAGACTGCAGAGTTAACTACAAAGTCTAGCTCTGTTCCGATTCTTTTGAAAGATACTGAACTTGGTTGTTGTCACAATGATTTTGCTCATCACCCCTTGGTAAGTACACTTTTAAAAGACCATTTAATCAGATTTTATATAAATGATTTTCTATTATAGGCCCTACATTATTCTCGTTCACAAAGTGATCGTTATTTAGCAGGTATGTCCTAGGAATTGTTTTAATTTTTAGCATTGGGGTAAGAATGTACTGTATACTGTAGGTTAAGTTAGAAAAAAATATTGTTTAAATTAAGCTGTGTAAATATTTACGGCAAAACAAAAATGTGTGTAAATACTTTTGACTACGGAGAAGCATGTGTGTAAATACTTTTGACAACTGAGATGCATCTGTTCGTTGTCTTATATTTTTGGCGTAAGTACCGTTATCTTTCCAATTCGTCTTTCTGTTTAATCTACATAGTGTAAACTTTGCAAAAACACAACACTTATTATCTATTCCTTCCAAAATCCGGTCGGGGCCGGGTGTTTTGCCTTTTAGCTTATGAAGGGCAATAGTTAGTTTGAGGAACGCAATGGGAGTTTCGATTTTCTATGCGGACAGAGATAAGCGATAATGCGAGTTGAATGGCAGTAGGCAGGTTTTATTTAAATTTTTGCGATATCCAATTTAGGTTCGGAATATAAAACATGAAACCACAACTACCTCAAAAAAAGTGAAAAGTTTATAGGTCATAACTTTTTATACCCTGTTCCTTAGAAGTAAGGGTATATTAATTTTTTGCAAATAGAGAAGGAGACGTTGTAGGCCCCTAAAGTTACCCACAATATGATCAGGGTGACTAGAGAAATCGATCTGGACATGTCCGTCCGTCCCTATGAGAGCCTAGATCTTAGGGACTATAAGAGCTAGGATAACCAACTTCGTGATTCGGACTCCTTTTTTTTCTGGCAAACGGTCGAATGAACAGTGAGATAGTTGGCGTGTTTGCACTATTGTGATTTGCGTTAGTTCTCAATTAATAATTAATTAATATGGATAATTCCATATCGGTTTGGCTATATTATCAATTGGTCTAGATTTTTGACAGAGAGGCCCGTCTTTTAGGGGATATTTTTCGCCGTCTTCGGTCTAATTCGATATCAGACTGGCTTAGTTCTCAATCTGCCTAGATTCTGTATATAGGAGTGTTAGGGTTTATCTCTGCTGGTGTAATAAGTGTAATTCATTTGTTAAATTTATGTAACATAGAGGAGACGTCGGAGACCCGCAATCAGGGAATGAACACGCTGGTTCTAAAATGTTTTTGTGTTTGGTCAACGGTCTCTCCGTTGACTACTCCGAGACCATAAGGAGAGAGTGTAAAGTACATTCTATGTCTGAGCTATTATTTGTGCGGTTTTTTTGATTTGCTTTTTATATTTCTTAACATTCTTTTTGAAAATTGAGTGGAAGTACTTCTATTTTTATACTCTTTTCGCAGAAAAAAGAGTATATTTGTAACGCACAGAACCACACATCGTAGACCCACAAAAGTTACATCTAGAATACTTAGAATCACTAGAGAAGTCGATATAGCCATGTCCGTCTGTCCGTCTGTTTCTATGCGATTTACTCTGGCAGTTTAAAAGCTATTTTGCTAAAACTTGGAATATAGCCTTCTTTTTTTTACCTAGGTAGTACACTAGTTTGAATCGGCCGGATCGGACCACTATATCATATAGCTGTCATACGAACCTAAGTCGCTGAGCTTGCCGGAATGGCTAAAATGTAACGGAGAAGTCTTTTCAATAATTTGAGTTCACTACATTTGCAAAATTCTAACACATTTTGGTCTGAAATAGCTGCACAGCCATTTAAATATTTTTCGATTTCAATATCATAAGAACTTAGTTGTAACTTTTGTTTTTTGCAAAATTTGGAATCTTGGAATTTGGGCCTGATTTTGGTTTTTCGGGCCTGCGGGCTTTTTTCTTAGGCCCCGGCCCGAACGAAGCCCGCACGAAACACGAATTTAAGGCCCGAGCCCGATTTTTTTGGCAAAGGCCCGCGTGGCACGAAAAAAAGCCCGGCCCGCGCCCACCTCTACTTTGGATATGTTGAGTGAGAGATGTTCGGCTGCTACGACCAGCACATAACGTATCATCTGAATTTTCAAAAGTTTTTGGGCTTGATAGTTGCTTTTAGTTTTCACTAGTAGTTACCGTCGCGTTTTTTTTTTTCAAACAAAACTTCGCCGTTGCACATGCAGTCGATGTTTCTCTTGATCAAAAAGAGTGAGAGATTTGCCATTAGTTGATTATCTTCTTACGTAATAGTTAAAAATTTTAGTTCAGTAAATGCTGACGGACTATTGGGCGGGTCATCTTTGCTCATGTTGGAATTAGTTCACCGTTATTTTCCTTTATGCTTTTCTCTTATGCGTGTTTTCAAAAGTGCACAAGAAATAGTGTTTTAGAGATAAGAAGAAATTGGAGACTATGCGAAGACACGGTCAGTGCGGTGGTCAAATTCAAACTGAAACAGCCCCTTGTTTCACATTGTATTAGCAAAACTAATTTTCAAAAACTAAATACATTTTTAAATGAGTTTGATTTGACTTGTCACATTTTTATATGTCTAAACATCTCCGGGAATTCTCGTGACCCCTCCAGATATATTTTATCTCAATTTGGGTCAGTAAGTGGAGCCGTCATTGTTGGGATGACATCTATATGATATAGTAATATGATCCTTACGAAAGTTGCTACAAATATGTATGTCTGTATGGAAATACGCATATCTAATTTCGGTTCCGACAAATGTGCTGCCTATGTACAAAATAGTTTCATCAAAATAGCTTTAAAACTGAGAGACTAGTTTGTATAGCAACAAACGTCTATTTGAACATGGCTATATCGACTCCTCTAGTGATTATGAGTATACTAGAGGTAACTTTTAGCGGCCTACGATGAGTGGCTCTGTGCGTTACAAAAATCGCAGCAAAATTAATTTACTCTTTTTCCTTCGAAAATTAGGGATCTTCGCTGACATGTCCTTTTGGGTGCTATATATATGCAGTTTTCCAGCATACGCTTTCCTAAAAGATAAAAAGGGATTAAAAAAAAGAACTAAACAAAATTAGAATTAACACTCCTTATGTATGCACGCTGTACAGGTCTATTTTTCTTCTTCTTGCTACCCTACTGTAGACATACCTATGTAGAAATATAGTTTTGTTTACAGCTTGTTTATAAAATTTGTGCCACTTCTATTAAAAAATAATATAAATTTGTACCGTACACACTCATATTTATTATCAGTCATATAACAAATGTGAATTTTATAATGAAGTGAATATTTTCTAAGATTTTCAGTAACTATACGAAAGAACTTGTTTACATTTCACTGACATAAAACAACAACGCTTATGTTAACAGTACCTTTATACATATATAAAAACGAAAGAAATATAACCAGCCTCAACTATTTATTTGACCATTTCCGACCTATTTCATTTTGCTTTACAAAGAATGGTTGTCAGGCAAATATTAAAAATAGATTGTTCAACCTATCGGTTAATAAAGCAAAATAAAAGGACGCAACAATGAATTGTGGTTGCTATAATACAAATTCAGGATACCAGTGGAAGCTGAATGTCTCCACAAATCTGTATAGATAAAAGCAGTGTAAAGCTTTTCCACATATGTGTACTTGGTCGTCGTTATTCGTTCGGCTCCATCCTGTCTCACTCGTGCAGTTGGCACACCATTGTGACTTCGCTGCAAAATTAATCATCAGTGTTTTTATAGGCACCGAAGATTAAAGACGTTACTGAATTATTTAATAATCATAGTATTTAGTAAATTGTTGCGTTCTTATCCATTGTCAGGCATAAATTGAATATAGAAAGTCGCATGAGAGTATGCAACTTTTAGTAATATTAAAAATTAATTTTTTAATTTTTTAAGCACAAGTAGTTTTCTACAGCTTATTAATATATTTAAGAATAAAACTTTCGGAATACCGTCAATATGCAGCGACGTATGTCGATCACTATTCGTGAATATAAATTTTTCCGAAGTTTCTCGCAAAAATTTGAAAACTGGCCAAAACGAAAGGCCGAGGCACTGTGGCGCAAAATGCGTGAGCGCAAAATTGCAGGTGAGTGCAAAGTTTAATAAATAAATATTTCTGTGCATAGAGGTGGCGAGTATCTTCAAAATTTCAGTCTGGATCTTTAATAAATTCCCAGCTGCCAAAAAATATATATTTATGTTTTATTTAAATAAATTCTTATAAGTTTATTGCTGCAGTACTATAAAATAACTCTTGTTTTAATATATATTTTTTAATATAATGTAAAAGGATTGTTGGGTAAGAAGAAAATGAGTCATTTTCGAAGTTTCTTCTTCTACAGATCACATGAACGGGTTTGGTCAGCAACTAGGTCCTATCTAGGTTTATAATGCAGCTTATATGAAACACTAATGAATTTCAGAAAATATACGTATGTTTATGTAAGAAACTTGTGTACTGAATTTGAAAGATATTAGTTTTGACTTTCTTAGCCTTCGGTAAAAAAATTACAATTAATTAATTAATCGGTTGCTTTTGTAACTAGTATTAATTAATCCCTGTTTTAAATGAATAAAATCGCACTACATTACATAAATCACGGTTCTACAAATATTACTACGCAAAGAATCGAACGATTACAAAAAATGTGAATGAATGCATCTGTACAAGTAAACCTTAGTTTAATTTATGGCTTTACTTATATTAAACATTTATTCTGCATAGTGTTAACTTATGGTCCTATTTAATAAAGGGATTAGCAAACTAGTTTGTATAAGTGTATACTATTAAAATAAAATTGATTTGTTATATTAAAGACACGAACTCTTTCATGATTTTAGAAAATATTTGTTTCGACTAGATACCCTAGTAAATCTTCTGGCCACAAAATAAACTCGCCAAAACTGAATGACATTAGCTTATAACTGGTCAACTGTAGCCTTTTCATATTATTCTATTTTTAAGTCTAGTCCAAGCTACATATTTTCAATTAAAAGAACATGGTCTGCAGGAGGCACCCAAATGGACTATCATAACTCTTTAGTGAAAGTTTGCCAAACGGTAGAGAGGCAGCCATCTCGAAAGGCTATACTATCGATTTTTATGCAGCTGGTCTATTTTCAACATAAATTCGAGCGTTCCATTTTGAGAAACATGTTTCCGGTTGCTTGCTGTTTTAATTTTAAGGGATTATCATTGAGTTTTGGCAATCGATTAACTTTTTTGACATCTGCCCAATGCTTTGGCGCCCTTTTTTTCTCAAGATAAATAATAGCAGTTTCCATCTAAAATCATTTTATTAATGTACCTGTATTATATTAAATGCTTTATTTTCGCTGCAACCATGGTCTAGTGGTAGCCATGATTGGTTATATTCACACAGAACCTCTAGCTCTAATACACCTTTAAAATCCACAACGCATTGCCATCTATCGGACTCTTAATTCAATTATTTGCCAGTCAGGGAGGTCTTACGTTCTTTTTTTATTTGTGATCATCTAATCTGTAAAAGATAAAAACAAATATGGATATCAAGCAATCTTAAATCATTATCATTTTTAACCGAAAGCGAAAAGCTAGGCCGAGCCTTTAAACGTTTAATAACACGTATGTACTTACGTGTACTTACCACCTTCTCAACCCATTCCTGTTTCCATGTTCGCTATCATACCTTATACATAAAGATAAAATAAGTTTTATACTTATCAAGTGTAAGTAACATCAAAAGAAAACTGCAGGAACCTCCCATAACTACATAAAATATAAACAGGGTGTATAGAGAAATCGATACTGCCAATCAATACAACCACCACATCCATGTTTGCTTGTTTCCTTTTTTCACTCTGTACCTTAAGGTAAAGGTGATATTAAATATGAGCACATGCATGTAACATAGAGAAGGAGTCGTCGGAGACCCCCTATGACTAGAGAAATATAGCCATGTTTGTTGAGCGCATAGATCTTGGAGATAACAGAGATTGAGATTCAGACCCCTTCTGTGTGTCCGCTATTTTTTTTTTCGTCCCCGCCCTCCCATTTACCTCATCACTTTTTCGAGCCTTGTAATTTTTACAGATTTATGATTTTGATATTAGTCCATTCCGAAAAATTGTTTCAAATTGAATAATCTTTCGATCAGCAAATATCAGAACATATTTACATGAGATATACTAAAACAAAACTTCAGAGAGAAGAGTTTAATTCCCGCTGCCTATGTGGTACACAGTTCAATAGATGGCGTGCTTGACTTATTGCGATTATGGTTACCACCAGGCCGGGGCTGCCAACTTTAATTTAAACTCGGCCGCGCCCGAATTTAACGCTCGGATTCATTTAATTTTGTACATAAGTATATAAGGTATATAGGCTTGCACAAGTATATGTAACTTAAAAGGAAACCGCCGAAACCTTAGGATGCTATTTTCTAAACATTTGTCCGCGGGGGCTTTAACTTACTGTAAAATCTATTTTTGTTTTATTACGATTTAATGCCTATTTAAGCTTCCAATTACCGAGCTGAGTGTAAATGTCTATAAGAATGGTGTCAAAAGCTTATAGAAAACTGTTTTGTGCTTTATTTGGCTGCGATTTATACCTTGTTTTCAGACAAAAAGCGCATAAATTGGATTTTTTTTTGTCCGATTAGCCCTATGGAAGCTATATTATATAGTAGTCCGATCTTACTGAAACTTCGAGTTTTTTAAATACATAAATTGGATTTTTTTTTGTCCGATTAGCCCTACGGAAGCTATATTATATAGTAGTCCGATCTTACTGAAACTTCGAGTTTTTTAAATACATAAAGCTACTTAAAAATGTTAGGTTTCGTCGCAATATTATAGTAAGCAAAAAAGATATGCCCTATAACCTTGTAACCTTTTTTGGGGAAGTCTTATTTCTTTTATTCCGAAGTTAAATTCGATATCGAAAAAAATGCAATAAATGTGTTATAACCTGCAGATTACGTGACTATTAGCAAGAAACCGAAACTTTCCCTAACCTTCTCTGAGAATTAGGCATTCATAGAGACAGACAGATAGACGGACATGGCCAGATCGATTTCTCTAGTAACTTTGGGGGGTCTCCGACTTCTGCTTCTCGATGAAGAGGTAATTTTGAATATTTCATTTACATATTTTTTAAGTTTGGCTTACATAACATTCTGCATTCATAATCTCACACTAATTGAATTTTTCTGATATTAGAACAGTTTAAATACATTACACACTGGGTGAAATGGAGCTCCAGTAAAAATGTTCAATTTTTAGATTTTGTCGCTTGGATTGTAGCGTTATTATTAAGCAAACAGTCAGGACAAAAGGATTTTAATATATGTACAAAATAAAATTGCAACTGTAGCACGTGCATAATAAAGAACACTTTCGATTGTATGTGGTATGTAGACTCCCTTTAAGAGTGTTGAAGCGTTAAACTTTTGGGAGTGTAGTATGAGTTGCTTCCTACTAGATGAATCGATTGATACATGTCCGGTACGGTTCGAATTTCTAAGCTAATAAGCACTATTTGAAATTGTTATTTCCTTCTTGAATAATATGAAGTTCGTCTTGTTCAATTTATGCACATAGTTAAACACGAAGCAAGTTTATAATATTTTTAAGGTTAGTTCTAAACATGACATTTTGATGCATTACATAAATATATACTAGCTTTGGAGCTGAGAAAGTATTTTAAAATATCAAAAATATATATTTTTTCATCTTTAAACTCAAGTTATGCTTAAGCCACAAATCTAGCTTTAGCTATTCTGAGAAAAATGTAGTAGTTTGATCCCTACTCTTAATTAAAAAAAAAAAAAATAATAATTAATGAATTTAAATCACTGTAAAAACGAATTTTGGAATGGTTGGTTAAACATATTATAAAGATTCTAAAATACCTATTTAAGAGTGTTGCTCGTCTGTTCATAAAACTGTGGTAATATTTTGCAAGCATGATTTAGTTTACACGCAGCAAGTTTATTTTTCGTCAATGCTGCGTCTACCTTCCCTACAGCTATTCAAAAATCAGTTGCGCTGAAGTATGTAATATTTTTTAACCCAAAATTTACAAATTTTTTCTTTTTAGAAATTGAAGCAATTGAGGCCTGCAAATGGCTACGTGCTGCAGGATTTCCTCAATACGCACAAATGTATGAAGGTAAGTTATACAACTTACTAATAATAAGGTAATAATATTAATTTAATTTAATATTAATTTAAATTTTCTAAACCAATCTACGTTATTCCTCTGTTGATGTAGCGGTTCAAAATCATTTGTATATTTGATATTCCTTTGAATTTTTTTTTAGTATATTTCTCATCTCAACCTGGCCATTTGCTTGAAAAGAATAGATTCGATTTAAAACAAATTTTAAATATACGTTTACAACAACTAATATATACATATGTCTTGCATGTAAAGTCGATTGCGACACTAACCATGTGCAATAGCAAGATTGCGCTTGCTGGTTTCGTCTCCATGCGAATATTGGTCTGAGCTGAAAATCTGTAACTTTTTTAACAATAGCTCCGCCGGTAGACTAAATGAAATATAGGTATTAAGTCGTATAAAGGTATTAAGTATAATGATTGTGACTTCTGCGTTTAATATAATGAGCGTTATTTATTTAATTCCACTATATATTGTATATTGTAAAGTTATAATAGACAATTTATGGCAAGTACGTGTGAAGTGCACCAATAAATTTGTATTTCTATACCCCTAGTCATCGTATATCGATGTTATATTGCTGAAAGCGCGCAATACAGCGAGCAAGCTGGGCTTCGGGCTCTTTAGCTTCCTTTTCAGTGAGTTAAACGCAATTTAAGCTGCAGTAGATGATTCAAAGCTACGACAAACTCATCTAAGGGGACGTTGAGCAGTCGGCGATGAACTTTCGATAGTATGAATAATCGTACATCCTTGTGGTTACGCCACTCCATATTGTACTGGACTTATCAGAGCTGACTCGTAGTTTTTTCTAAATTATTTGACTTTAGTGCGGTAAAAGTGGCATATTCTTCGTCTCAATTCTAATCCTGCAGTGGATAGAGGTTCAAATATCTCTCTAAAATGCTAATATGTAAAAAAGATTCCTTTCAAGAATGCATGATTATGTCATTTTAATTGACCAGGGTTGATTTTCACGCGACACAGGTGAAAAGTCCATCCTTCGGACGCTCAAAAGTTATTTGTGCGTTGGTTAACCAAAGGCCATGCCGTTAAATTCATAAAGGCCTGCATCGCAAGTAAAAACAGTTTTTGCACGAGATGGCTCAACAATTACTATCTGCAGAACCATCGGGATCCGTGTAGCGTCGTAGGAAGTCATTCAATTTTGGAAGTGAATAAAAGTCTTTAAGTTATATTACTTCATCATCTGCAGTTCACACAAAATCTAGTAGTGCCGCCTTTCTTTCGAAGTAAGTTGGGGTGACATGAGCTCCAAGACAGGCGTATCGCACGGAACTCGTCGAGTCCTTGGCTTGTCAGAGCTCGCTGGGCCGGTATCGATGATTTGGCGGGACACGTTATTGCGTTCAAAATCATCATCGCTTTGGGCAAGCACATGGATGAAGCCAATGAGAGACCCCTGAAATGGCAGTTAAACCTGAGCTGAAGATAATCAAGTTAACTATAAGCGATTCGTACTTCTAATATCACTGTAGGTAGGGATAATGCACTTATTCATGTGTGATGGAAAACAATGTTCCAATGTATAATAACTAGTATTTTGTTTTTCATCAATCTGTATTTCTTGGCTGCGGTCAGCTAATGGCGATTCATCAAACAGCATGGTCAACTTTGACTCATTCTCCAAATACAACAGTTCCGTGGGCTGGGTACCTGGGTGACCTCAACGCTTTTATATTCGTTTATCTGTGTGCGTCTGGGGTCGGCAATGTATTGTTTTCATCACCATATGGCCGGCTTGGCAGTTTATCGCCACTTACTTTTAATGATAGCTCATTGAATGACGGCACCTAGATGGCTTCAACCCGTGAAAAGTACGCAAGGAATTCATGCGAAAGGACTATGATAAGGCTGAGATAATATTCGGGCCTTTATTTTGATTTCGACAAATATAATAATAATAGCTCCACGGCATATTTTGACCAGCTTACGATCCTTTTTAAGATTGTTTTGGGCAGTCTTTAAATGCAAAGGGGAAGGCGCAGGAAGGCTTCCACCTCGGAAATCTAGCGGACTTTGGTTTTCCGGCTGTGGTGCAGACGAGCCAATTTCATCTGTCCGCTTGCTGACCTGCGCTGTCTCTTCGAAAGATTCTCATCCGTGGTGTGCTAAATAAGTACATTCAACACAGTTCGGACTGGTCGACATCTGCATTAAGCTTCAACTCGTGTAGCCATTGCGAGGGTATCGCAAAATTTAGCTGGATTGCTGAAGATAATTCCTTGTCATCTTTTATCTACTCAATGCGTCGATAGTCAGTATTGAACCTTGCAATTTTATTATTAAAACTTACACAGAGTACACATCAAATTTATTGAAACTTTAGGCACGTAGTAGTTGGGTAGGACTAGCATAGCAGTTCCATACTTCGTAAAAATAGTATTAATTTTATGTGATCTAATCTAATGATCTAAAGAAATTCTCTCTCCAGTGATGATTCTCCAAAGAGCATTGATTAGGGGAAGCTTGTTAATTGATGGATACGCTATTCATATTCTGCATTGAATTGCAGAAAGCGAATAATTATTACATGCAGTTTTACGAAAGCCCATGCTCTCCCAGTTCTCCCATAGTTCGTCTCGATCGTGCTCGAATTCGAACGGTTTTTTGTTCCGCAGAGGTCAGTTTATGACTGTAGTGTTGAGCTTGCTGCGGTTCGTGGTGCACGAGTGTGTTATATGTACCTTGACATTGACAGCATTTATACATTGATAGACTCACTTTATACAAATTAGTTTTACTTTGAATTCTCTCCAAAGTGGTGATCAATGTCAAGGCGACAGAAATTTGTAATTCGAGTGTGTGTAGCATCGCGTGTGGTTCCTTTCCCATGCACCAGCGCGGTTATCCTCTGATACAACAATGTGTTTAACCAAAGAGAGTATTTTTGGGAAATAATATGATTTTTCTACTTTTTCCCATCGCAACTCACAGTACAGCACACCCAGCTGGTCACACCATATACAGGGCATGAGCTTGACGCCAATGAATATTCGGCTTGGCCGCCTATAATCATGCATGGCCGAGCGGTCCCCATGATTTTTTTCGCTTCAGATTATCGTAGTCGATCCACTTTTCGTCGCCAGCAACAATTCGATGAAGAAACTCTTTCCTTTTTTGTCTTAACAGCAGTTCTTCACATATGAAAAATCGGCGCCCTAAGTCTCTCTACTTCAAGTGATACGTTAACTAATATCCTTGCTCCTGAATCATTCCTATGGGTTTCAAATATTGCAAAATGGATGATTGAGCCACTCCTAACGTTTCTGAAAGCTCCTCTTGCGTTTGACACGAATGTTGGTCGAGTAACTCCTCCAATTCTGCATCTTCGTGCTTCTGCGCTTGTCCGGCCGCTCCTCGTTTTCCAAGCCAAAATCACCATTGTTGAACCGTCCAAACCGCTTGTGACACATTCATTCACTTAGAGGCATGGTAACCGCAAACTTCCACAAGAAATCTATGACTTTCGGGCTCACTTTCTTCATATTAAATAATGAAGGAGGATTCTCCAAAAAAACCTTTACTCGGCACAAAAGTCGACATTTTCGATTGGATCAAAAGTATAGTTTTCACGCTTTATCCAAATGACAGGTACTGGAATAGATGCTCTGTGATAGTGGATTTCCAACAAAAACCTGGAAATATAAAACATCCTTAGAATACGCTAGATATGAGCCCTCGGGGGAAACTGCATGAACTAAATTATACACCTAATATATTTTTCGTTTGGTTGAGCTTGTCTCAAAGTGTGCTTCTTAGATATCGAAGTAAAAGAAAATATAAGGGTTCTGAATTATAACTTTTACATCTGAACGATAACTAACTACTACTATTTAGAGTTATTTTTAACCTTTTTCTTTGCTAATGCAAATAATCATAATTTTAGGTCACCAATTCCCCATTGATCTAACGAATGTTGCCAAAGACCACACAAATCTCGACAGTGACCAATTACAGTCACTTTATCGACGACTATGCATACTTAATCGGTGTGCAAATATGAGACTAGATCAATCCCACAAGCCACAGACACCACAGGTAATTGTTTTTTATAATAAAGCATAATAAATCCACTAAAAACAACCAATTACAGCAAACAGAAGAGTCGGATGATGAAAATTTTGCATTAAGTGAAAATTGGACTTTTCAACCCCATATACGACGATGGTCGCGTATAGGCGAAATTGGTCTTGAAATTCCGCCTCCAAGCAAATTACATACTGATAAAACAGAAAATTCCTCAAAAGAATCTAGTCCAGAGCGTTTTGAAGATAACACTGCATATGACATATCTGGATATGGCATTGCTCTTATGATTCCAAAAACTGATGAAAGATGTAGCAAAAATGATGCATGTAACATTGCTTTAAAAGAAACCAGCGATGGAACAATTGAGCGACTTCGTCGCACTGGAAGTGAACGATTCAAGGACGGCGCCAAAGCACTTCTGCGGCGTGTGGAGTCCATTAAATCTCGGAGACGCAAGCGTCAAAACCGAGAGAATGTAGTTATTAGCGGATCTGAAGTACTGGACCTAAGTCAATTAGGACATCGAAGCAGCCTGCGTAAACCTGATGCTATTTATTCGACACCCCCGTCGCCATCAGCTATTAGTCCTATGCGATTATATCCAAAAGCACCGCTTTTCGAAAATGAGCTGAAATTGCCATCTAACAGTGTTAATTTTCTTAGTCCAAACAGTTCCCCTATAGCACTACGCTCAATGCGCACTAGCCCAGTTCACTTTCTCTCTAGTCTGAAAGAAGGTGCATCTGATGACTCCTCATCGTACTATAGTGACAGTCAAGAATCAGGTGGTAAGATATCATTGCGTAAGCCTTTAAAGACACGACGGTTTTTGCAACGATCGATTAAAGTGGATGACATTGGAGTGCATTCAGATTCAGAATGCCACCGAAAATTTTTAGTTACGGATACTAACTCACATAATTCTGAAATTAAGGTAAAAAAACTAACTCGTGGTGGGTCACTTAATTTAGGAAAAGACCCAAAGAAACGTGATGGTTTCCGTTCATCGTCATTTCGTTCCCGTAGTATTTCCCGAAAGGAACATAAAAACGAAGGAAGTGTAAATGCTAAAAATCAAACAGTTATGCGCTGGCACAGTTTTCAAATGGAAAGAAGACCTTCTGTAATATTCCGAAAGTGTACTTCCAACAAATTAGAACCGTACTCACTAGAAATGGAGTCAGGCATTCCTTTTATCGCTATGTCCGCTGGTCAACTGCAGATAATTCGAAAACTTGCACTGGTCACATTAACTGGGTATATGGAGCGGTACTGTCCTACCCATCGTTCTGGTTGGAATTGGGAACTTCCAAAATTTATTAAAAAAATAAAAATGCCTGACTATAAAGAAAAAAAAGTTTTTGGAGTACCTCTTGTGCTAATATTTCAACGCACTGGTCAGACACTACCAATAGCAGTACGGTCTGCATTACGCTGGCTTCAATTGAATGCCTTGGACCAGGTTGGAATCTTTCGAAAAAGCGGTGGCAAATCGCGAATCATGAAGTTGCGAGAGCAATTGGAGAATGTTGAATCTGTACCGGAATGTATGGATGTACTAGATACACAGCAAGCCTACGATGTGGCTGACATGGTGAAGCAATACTTTCGCGAACTGCCCGAGTCCTTGCTGACGACTAAAATGTCAGAGACATTTGTGGCTATATTTCAGCGTAAGTTCCATTATAAAATATTTTCAAACTTGAGCTATTATAAAAAAATGTTTCCCACAGATTTACCAGAAGAAGTATATCTAGACGCTGTACAGTGTGCAATATTACTATTACCAGACGAAAATCGTGAAATTTTATTTGTGCTTTTAGAATTTCTCACTATTGTAGCTTCTAATGCTCAGCTAAATCAAATGACCAGTAATAACTTAGGTGTATGCCTAGCTCAATCAATATTTCATTCATCGATTTCAACCAGTAATGTCCCTTTGTCAGTTTCACCTCGTAGAAAAGGCAAAGTTTCAGGAATATCGGATATAAAGGAATTAGCTGAAGCAAAATCATCCCACAAATGCCTTTCCTTCATGATTGACAACTACCGATTAATCTTCACTGCTTCAAAAGAAAAGATAAATAAATGCAATTTTGGATACATGGAGGAGTCTAAGCCAGTACCATTGGAAGCATTGGGTGAAGGGATGCACTTCCACAATTGGCGCGGCTATTTATATGAGTGCACTAGTGCCACAATAAAAGAAGGCCGGGAAAAGTATAATTAGTTTTAAATGTTAATATATTTATTTTATTTTTAAATATATTATTTATAATAGATCGCGAGGCTGGCTTTCTTTTACATCCCAACTTAATGCAACTATTGATATTGCCTATAAGAAAGTTGGAGATGGTCATCCTTTACGCTTATGGCGCTGTTCTACCGAAGTCGAAGGACCGCCCAATGAAGTTCTTGAATACATAGTGAAACATCGCGCATCGTGGGACCAAAACTTATTGCAATACCAAACAATTAAACATCTAGACGACCGTACGGAAATTTATCAATATGCATTAGATGGACAGTCAACAATAGAGTTCTGCGTTTTGCGGTACAATATAATAAATATATATAGGTAATATTTGAATAAAATATTCATTTGCAGTTCATGGCAAACGGATCTACCACGTGGCGCTTGCGTTATTGTTGAAACTTCAGTAGATTACGTTAAATCCAAGCCGCTGTTTGGAGCTGTGCGTGGAGTAGTTTTGGCCTCTCGATACCTTATTGAACCTTGCGGCAGTGGACGTTCGCGACTTATGCACCTAGCACGTGTAGATATAAAGTAAGCACAAGCACTACGAACGATAATATTTTTATAACATTTTTTTTTTTCATAGAGGGAAAACACCGGAATGGTATAACAAAAATTATGGATACATTTGCTCTCACTATTTGTCACGTATACGCTTAGCTTTCAAACACGTTTCTGAAGGACCCGAGAGTAACATTTAAAAACAAAATATATATGTTACAACTTGATGACCGTTAAAAAATAAATGTGTAATATATTGAAAATTATACATTAATTGAGATTTCTTATTACATAAGAAATATCTTATCCAAAATACTCACATCTCTATACTAATACCTATCACAAATATTTCATTAAAATGTAATGTAATATAAATTAATATTTATTCTTTTTAAAGCAATTAATACTATAAAATATACAATAACAGTTAATTGGTTTGTAGTCATACCACATAAATAACAGGCCTAAAAATTAAACCATGAATGTGTAAAGAAACTTTAACTAGTCAAAGCCTTAAAATTAAAGTAGTCATTATTCGACAACTCAACCATAATTATTTAAATGAGTCAGTTTTAATTATTTTATAATAAAAAATATTGCTTCGATATTAATAAAAATATATATTAGAATAATAAAGTAATTACCAATATAGTATATGTGTTTTTCTTTTTTTTTTTTATTATAATCAAGCTGAACTTAAAAAAGTCAATAATGTCAATAAATCCAATCTGCCGATCTTCGTGATGATTACAATAATTCAATTGTAACTATCTTTTGTTTTTTTTTTATTTCATGGCATTTTTGGACCACCACTGACCATTATCTAAACATATATATTGTTTCATTAGGGATCAGAAAGCATTATTTTCTATAACCTAATGGGTACCTATTTTTGATAATTCGCCTAGACTATGTTTGCATTATCTTATAGCTTGTGTAACTTAATGTTAGTAATGTACATATTCACAATATTTATTTACAATATTTTATTACATATTTAGTTCTTTTTTTTTAATTAAATTTAATTGAGAAGGAGTTTAAAATGCCTCCTTTTTAATCTTCGTATGGGGGTTGAGTTTCGTAGGCGTCGGGCAAGTCTGCTTTGGTGGGATAGCAGTCTCTCGTTGTACCTGCTGAAGAAACGATATCTGTTCTTCGACAGTAGACAGATTTAGGTGGTGGTGCAGCGCTTTGTTACTGATGTACCATTCGCAACCAATAATTAATCTCATTGTCTTGTTTTGCACCGTTTAGATTTTTTTACGGTGTGAGGCCGCTGCGATTCCCCATAGTTGGATCCCATAGCACCAAGTGGGGGCAATAATTTGTCTATATATAAGTAGCTTGCACCGTAGAGGAAGCTTGCTTTTCTTATTTAGTAGCCAGTAGAGGTTGCTCCGTTTCGCGTTGCACATCGCTACAGAGTGTGATATATGGTCGCGGAAGGTCAAGCGTGATTCCAAGGTATTTGGCTTTCGTTGGCTGCTCTATAGGAGTGTCATTGATGGCTATTGGAGTTCCACGTTTTAGGGTGAAGCAGACGTTAGCGCTTTTTTGAGCATTCACACTAGTGGTGTGAAACTATCGAGCCACTATCGATAGTATCGATGTTTTCTTAATTTTTGAACTATCGAGTTTTTTTTTCGATAGTTTCGATAGTGTACCATCATTTCAGAATGCTTCCGAAAATACACAAATGAAAATAATTCCAATGTTATCTTGGTCCGATCCTTACAGAATTTGGTACATGTACCTATCGCTATGTAAAACACACGAATGCTAAATGTGAAAAGGATCGGATAATAAATGTGGGAGTTATTCCCTAAACCAATTTAGGTTCGTATAATAGCTATATGATATAGTGGTCTGATACGGCCGGTTCCGACAAATGGGCTGCGAAGAAGGTTAAATACCAAGCTTCATCAAAGTAGCTTTAAAGCTTAGAGACTAATTTGTATAAAAACAGACGGACATGGATATATCGGCTACTCTAGTGATTCTAAGTATTCTAGAGGTAACTTTTGGGGGTCTACGATGAGTGGTTCTGTGCGTTACAAACGTCAGAGCAAAATAAAAATACTCTTTTTCTGCGAAAAGAGTATAATAAATTAGTAATTTCCAATGACCTATAGATTCTTCACACAAATTTTCATAACTCTAGCTTTTGTAGTTTCTGAGATCCTTGCGTTAATATAGACGGACAAACAGACGACATGGCCAGACTGATTTCTTTAGTCATCCTGATCATACTCTAGGTATCTTTGGGCGGTCTCCGACGTCTCTTTCTCTATGTTACATACATTTCACAAACTTATAACAAATTGTAAGGTACAGGGTATAAACATCAAAACTCAAATTATTGGAATTGTTTACTGCAGAGATAAGCCCTAACACTTCTTCAGGAATCTAGACAAATTGAGAACTAAGCCAGTTCGATATGGAATAAGATCTGAGAGGGCGAGAAATATCCCATAAAATGCTGGCCTCTGTGTCAGGAATCCAGACTAATTAAGAACTAAGGCAGACCACAATAGTGCAAGCACGCCAACTAGCGGACTGTTCATTCGACTGTTTGCCAGTTAGGCAAGGGGAATTAAAATCTGGTATATCTCGGAGTAAGTATGGTCCGATTTTTGCCATGTCATGTTAGTGATTTTTGATACTAATCGAAAGATTTTGCAATTCGTAAAAACTTTTCGGAAGCAACTAATACCAAAATCCTAAAGAAGTAGAAATTACAAGACTTTGAAAAAGTGAGCGTGTAGAAGGCAGGTAGGGGGAGTAAAAAAAAGTAGGAGTCTGAATCTCATGTTTGGTTATCCTAGCTCTTAAAGTCTCTAAGATATAGGCTTTCACACGGACGGATGGACAGACATGACCAGATCGATTTCTCTTGTCACTTTGAACATTTTGTGGGTAACTTTAGGAGGTCTACGACGTCTCCTTATCTATTTAATATACCCTTACATTTAAGATACAGGGTATTTAAAACATCTATAGGTCGAACTTTCTCCCACTAGCACAAAGCATCCATTGTGGAAGAAATCGATCATAGTTATGATCCCAGAAATCAGGAAAGGGCATAACTCAGACCCCCAGATCTATAATTCTTGTCTCTCAAAGCTGTTTGAAAAAATATTGCTGATCACAATCAATCCATATTTAAAAAAAAAAAAGAAAAAAAAAACAATACATTCGCACTGTATCAATTTGGCTTCAGAGAAAAACACGGAACTGTCGGACAGATTAATCGCATCACAGCAGAAATACGCATTGTTTTTGAACATCGGGAATATTGCACAGCTGCATTTCGACGTTACGCAAACATTCTACCGAATATGGCTTAACGGACTTACATTTAAAATAACGCAAATATTTCAAGCGACTTTACAATCAGAGCTGGAGTACCCCAAGGCAGTGTTCTGGGCCGAATCTTCTACATTTTATACACTGCAGACATGCGTACAGATTACCAAATTACAAACTCCATCGTTGCACATGAAACTAAAGGCAATAACCCTACACTGGCTTAAACGTCCACTCTCCTCTCGGCTTCGAACACAAAATTCTACTGTATAGAGAGGAAGCATTCAAAGACTACAGCGCCGAAATTAACAACCAGACCAACTTTAATCATTTTAGGGCACTCATGCGAATACAAACATAATAATAAAAATGCCAATGTTATCTTCGGGGTGCCAAAGATTATCGACTCTTTTCGCAGTTGTTTCTGCCCCGTGAACGAATGCAGCCTCACGACGTCTTTGTTCTGCAGAAATAAATTTCTTAAAACAAATTTAGATAAAATTTATATATATTACTATATACAATCTAAGGATATTTAACCTATTCTTATAAATATGCCATCGTGATCACTATATGGTGTTTCGTAGGTATATACATGTAACTTTTGTGGGTCTACGATGTTTGGTTCTGTGCGTTACAAACATCAGAGCAAAATGAATATATATTTTTTTCTGCGAAAAGAGTATAATTAATAATTAATTGAATTGAAGAAAGATTTTACAAGTTATTATTAGTCTCTTAAGAAAAAGGAAAGTCTTGCTTAGGTTTCGAACCAGTCTCCAGGAAAACCTGCGATCATCGGGTGCAGCAATGCTTTACTGCACATCAATTCATTTACCTCTGTTGAATCTGGCACATAATTCGCAGAAAAAAGAGTATAAAAATTATGTGCCAGATTCAACAGAGGTAAATGCAGCAATGCTTTACGGCACATCAATTCATTTACCTCTGTTGAATCTGGCACATAATTTTTATACTCTTTTCGCAGAAAAAAGAGTATATTCATTTTGCTCTGATGTTTGTAACGCACAAAACCAAACATCCTAGACCCACAAAAGTTACATCTAGAATACTTAGAATCACTAGAGGAGTCGATATAGCCATGTCCGTCTGTTTCTATGCGATTTACTCCGCCAGTTTAAAAGCTATTTCGCTGAAACTTAGTATATAGCCTTCTTTTTTACCTAGGTAGTACACTAGTTTGAATCGGCCGGATCGGACCACTATATCATATAGCTTTCATACGAACCTAAATCGGTTTAGGCAATAACTACGATCCTTTTTAAATTTGGCATGCGTATGTTTTATATAACGATAGATAATTGTACCAAATTTTGCCTGGATCGAATTACTATATCTTATAGCTGTCATACGAACCTAAATCGCTTTAGGGAATACCTCCCACATTTATTATCCGATCCTGTTGAAATTTAACGTACAAATATTTTTTATACCAAATAATGTATGTACCAAATTTTGTAAGGATCGGACTACTATATCATATAGCTGCCATACGAGCCTAAATCGGTTTTAGGAATAACTCGCACATTTCTTTAAATCTCCCCTCTTAAAAGCGAGGTTAGTGGTTTCGCAAGCCTAGCGTAGCCCCTTATGAACCTTCTGTAGTACCCTGATAACCCGAGAAACGATCTTAAGTCTTTCAAGGTTTTTGTGTTTGGGAAGTCGGCAATCGCTGCGACTTTGGCCGGATTGGCCTCAATCCCTTTGTCAGAGATTATAAATCCGAGAAATTCCACCTTGGATTTGAAAAATTCGCATTTGTCTAGCTGACATTTCATGTTAGCATTGTTGAGAGTTTGGAAAATCGTTTCTAAGTTCTGCGCATGTGATTTTACGTCTTTACTGAAGACCATTATGTCATCTATATAGATGTAACATATTTTCCCTATGTGGTCTCTTAGAACGTCGTCTAAAAAATAGATGGAGCATTTTTTAGTCCGAAGGGGAGTGGAGTAAACTCATATTTTCCATTATAGACAGAAAACTCTATTTTCTCAATGTCACGTGCCCTTAGTGGTATTTGGTGGAAACCACTTTTGAGATCTAGTACGGAAAACAATTTTTTGTTTCCGAGTTGCGCAAGTACTTCGTTGATCTCAGGTATAGGGTATTTGTCAACCATGGTTACTTTGTTAAGCTTGCGGTAATCTATAACCATCCTATACTTTCTCTCTCCCGATGCACCGGCTTTTTTAGGGACAATCCACACTGGTGAATTATAGGGTGACCTTGAGGGTCGAATTATGCCATCGTTGAGGAGTTCTTTTACTTGTTTATCTACTTCGTCCTTGAGGGACATAGGGTATTGGTTGAATTTTGAATAGACAGGTTCGTCGGATTTAGTCCGTATGTCTGCCTTGACGTTAGTCACAAATGTCAACTCTCGTCTGGCTTTGCGAAAAGCTGTGGGTATCTGTTAGTCCATCTGTTCAGTTCGTTAACCTGTTGTGGAGTCACATGGTCGGTACGGGGGTGGATGCTATTCACGGATTCCAGTTTTTTCTCTTTAATGTTTAGTTTGACACGGTCTTTTATTATCATTAAATTTTTATTAGTGAAAATTGTGGCTTGCAATTCTTTTAGACTGTCATTGCCTAGAATGGCGTCGAAAGTTTTTAATGTTGGGAGTAAGAAAAATTTGATGGGGACTTCAGAAATGTTGAATAAATTAGCCATCTTATAATGAGTGATTTTGATACTACCTCCTACTGAGATTGCATCGAATGGTTTGTCATTGGGTATCGGGTTGGAAACCCAGCGGGGTTGTATGTAATTTTTATTCGATCCCGTGTCTATTAGAATTTTCATTTTTTCCGCCCCCTACATTTGCTTCGAAATATGGCAAGGAGGAGCGGGTGATTCTAAAAAATGTAAGTCTGCAGGTTCCTCTGTCATGTCCGGTTCCAATGCTTCTTCCCTATCTATGTATTCTTGTAGGGTCTCGTCGTATTGTTCTGTAGCATTTTCTTGTTCTATAGCTTGCATATATTGTTCCTCGGTCATGTCGGTTTGTTCGTTATCGAATGTCTGTATATTAAACTGTCTTGGTCTTTTGTCATTTGGTGCTTGGAATTGTGCTGGTGGCCTTTTATCAAGCTAATTAACCTGTTTCGTACGAATACTGGGGTCAACCTCCATCGGTTCAGGTCTTGGCAATGGTTTAGGAGCGAAGGGTCGTGGTGGTGGGTTTGGATACCCGTTATTGACAGCTATGGTTCTCGGGAAAGGTTGTGGTCTAAATTGTTGGTATGGCAACCTGTACTGGGGTGGACCTTGGTTAAAGAATGGTTGGTGTAAATGCGTTTGTGGTCGCATCACCTGATCGACATAATTGTTTCTGTTTCTGGGCAGTGGTACGGGTGCTTTTTGTACCTGGGTTGATCTCATTCCCTGACTTTTAAATTGAGCGTGAGCCGTCCTGAAATTTTGGTTCTCTAATTTTAGACACAAATGTAGAGCCTGTGGAAGGTCTTGCGGTTTTTGATACCGAGGAGTCTAGGTAGGTCACCTCTTAAACCTCTAACAAAGGTGTCTAAGGCCCTATCCCTGTAGAACTGAGTCATAAGTCTTTCAGACTCCTTAGACAAATCCATGCAACCTACTTTATTAAGTATTAGAGAGAGATGATTGTAAATCTCCTGATAATATTCTTCTATGGTTTGGTTGCCCTGCGTCATTGTTGTCATCTGATGTTCTAAGGTATTTACGTCACGTTTATCTGCATAATGCAGAGCCAGGCACCTGGATATGGCTAACCAGTCTAGTGGCACATTATAGGACTTGAGTATCGCGTCTGCGTGTCCTATGACTTTATTCCTTATCGTGTGCAGAATTCCAAAGTATTTTGGGCTACCTCTTGTTGACTCATAGACACTCAAAACCCTTTCTACCGATTTCCTCCAAGAATTAAATTCACCGCGGTTTCCGGAAAATTCACGTAAACACTTGACTACATCGGGTACCTTGTCAAGATCGTTCAAGTTTTGCCTCAAGTCTGGTCTGATTACTTCGTCAGTTGCATCAGAGAAATTTCCGTAATTGTTACCCATTGACCTAGCTAGTGCAGGGATCTGCTCCTGCAATGTTTCTGCTACCACGCTGGTTATCCAGCTTTTTAATTCGTTCATGTCTAAAGTATTGCGTTGTCCTGCACTACTCGAGTTGGAAGTGGAAGCGTGAGGGCTTAGGGTCGGAGGTCTAACTAAGTTGCTTGGGTTTGACATAATAAAATTCTATTATCACCTTCACTGTTTGAAAAAATTATCTTTCTTTTTTTTTCAAATTATTATTCACTTTATATCGGAGCACACTCCTTTTATTCACAACGAGATAAAAAAAAATTTTCTTAGATTTCTTTCTTATTATATTTTCGAGTTCATGTGTTATTTCTTTGAATTTTCTTTCTTTATTTTCTTAGGGTTTTTTTCTTAAATTTCTTTTTTTGAATTTCCTTTTCTTTTTTTTTCCTCAAATCTTAAATCACTATTTTCTTTTAATTTTTGAATTCACTTAGATTTAGCTTACATTAGAATGTTGATTCGCATCCTTCCTGGTGGTCCAGAATTTATCCTCTTTGCCTTGGCTACTGGGGTTCTAGTGTTCCACACTTCAGTTGGAGGGTGAACTGCGGGCGTACCTTACAGCTCGTTGCTGGATCAATCCGGGCAATTTTGCCTTTGGGGGAGGGTGATTAATTTCCCTTTTTTTTATGTTTCTTTTATTTCGACCCGACCGACTTATCTTTTGTTTAGTCGGGAGTCTGCTCGAACGCGAAAAAGAAAATATTGTAACCGTCACTGTGCAAACTGTTTGGCACTTAACACGAACTTAGTTTTGTCGAACGCGCGTGACGGTCCCTGCTCGGGCGCCAGTTAAAAAACGATTTATTGAATTTATATAAAAAAAAATATTATTTTTTATTTATTCAAAGGTCTAGGTGACCACTCGTTTTGATTACAATTTTAAGACTAATTATTATAAAGTAAGCTAGCCCTAATGAAAGCAGTGTCGCCGGCGTTGGTCGTTTCTGAAGATTCGCGGAAACAATGCAGACGTTGGGTCAGCACATTTGGGCAGGTGCATAATATGTAGAGCGGATACTCGTGTGAGAATTAATATGCGGATGCTTGCGTAAGAGCGGGTGTCAGGTGATTGAGTCTTGAAGTTGTTGGCCAATTGTTTATCATATTGAGTTTTATGTGGCGATAACTTATGTTAAGTTAACTCTTCCCCCTTTATTTGGCGCTTGTCCTCAAGTGTTAGAAGTAAGGTAGGTCGTTGAAACGAGGTACTCGTATGACCATTGGGACTGATGGTGGCTGGCTTTCCAATTGTTTAGGCTCGGGGGGAGCTACTTGTAGTATGACCTTCTCTTGTCTCTTTTTGCGTTGGAAGCAGGCACCTGTTATAATCAGTGAATGCCGAATAGAATTAAAAGTGTGCTTCTGTTGAGAATGGTGTCAGTTTTGAGTTTCTGTAGCCGCTTCGTGTTTTTGATGTGCAGGCTCTCTAATCTTTGCAGGGAAACTACTTTGATTCTTTCCGTCTCTTCTGGTGTTAACTGTTTAAGTGGTGCACTCGGTTTCATTAGTATCGCAGCGTTATTGTCAAATTCCACGTCGTCTATCTTCAGGGTTTCGTTGAAGAAGCTGATGACATATGACCCCTCCAAGTGTTTCTGTTCATTGTTCCATTTCAGCGTGCCATTGAAGTTGTTCAGCATTAGTAATCCGTTGTCGATTTCTTCCACTGTCTTGATGTGGTCTGCATTGCTGAATACGCACTGCAATTTCTCTCCTATCAACAGCTTGGGCAAACAAAATGTCTTACTTAGATTTAAAATTTCATTCTTATTACAATTCTTAATGTCGTTATAAGTTTTACAATTTTTGATTATTCCAAATATTTCTTTTCCATTTTTTAATATTTCATAAAATTTAACATTGATGATGGAATTGTTTTTGACAATTGGTTTAATTAGAATATTTTCATATGTTTCTATTTCTAAATTTGGAATCTTAATAACATATAAAAGTGTGGTTTTAATATGTAATACAGAAATGTCTGAAAAACTTAGCATCTCCTCACTGGATAATGATGTTAAGTTTCTTATTACATTAAATTTTGCCCATTGTATGGCATATTTTATATTTACTATTTCTTCTTTAATAAGTCTAACCTGATTCTGTAGATTGAGTGTTATCTCTTCTATAAAGTGATCATTCTTTTTTATCAAATTGTTTATGGAATTGGTGATACTAGTCAATTTATTAAGTCTGTCCCTGAATTGATTATTGATAACTACCTGCTTGTTGCTATTGTCCACTATCTCATTGACCTTGTTTTCTAAAGACTTGAAGTCGTCGTGGTCTGGGGTACCTGCCACGTATTCCCACGCGGTACCCAGTGCGTTGATCGCTCTAACAGGTCTACTCTTATGGAAGCTAGAACTAAGTGTGTGGAAGATGGAGAATTTCGTGGTTCAGAGTGTGGTAAGTGTCTGTAGTTCTTAGATTATTTTCTATGTGCCATGAAAGTTTATTCAAAGTTTCATTAATGTAACTTAAATCTATAACGTGGATTAGTCTAGTTGTCGATGATCTTATTTTACCTATTCCTCTATAGATCGTTGCTGTTTGTACGTCCGTATAGTTCGTTATTTTTACGGTTGCGTTACTTTCGGTCAGCGCCCCTAGGGTCAGTATTCTGTGGAAAGTTTTAGTTATTTTTAATATTGCTTTTATGAACTATTTTGCCTGTTTCTGTTAATATGGTGGTGTCCTTGTCCTCTTTAACTATCTCCTTTTTAAATTTGGGTGATAATTTCGAACCTAATGTAACGTTGATTTTCACATAGACTTCGTCTCCTGGTTTGTATGTTTTGATGGGTTTCTTGTTATGGTGTCGTAGGTCCTGGTCTTGCTTTTGTTTTAATCTGTCTATATTGTCTTGCCTAGTTTTCTCGTAATCTTCGGGACTGATTGTCGATATTCTACCAAAGAAAACCTCAAGTGGTTTTTTTCCTGTGACCGAATGAATTGTATAGCTGTACTCGTACACAGCCCTATCTAGGAGCAGCTCAAAATTCCTATGAGTTCCATTTTTCTTAATACATCTCATTATTTCAGAGAGTGTAGAATGGAATCTCTCAATTTGCCCGTTGACCGTACTTTTGTATGGTGGCGTTTGAAAGACTTCGATGTTCAGTTGATCTTGGAGCATGAAGATAATTGAGGCTGAATTGAGGGCTTTGTCATTGTCCATTATGACGTATTTGAGGACACCGAAATAAAAGACGAGTTCTCTTAAAGGGAGTCGTATATCTTCTACCGCCTTTGACTTTATTATTCGTACTTGGGCTAATTTTGAAAATTTATCAATTGCGGTCAATACTAATTTCTTTTCTGTGGAATATATGTCCACGTGAATAATGTGACCTGGGTAATCTGGGATTGGTGTTTGTTTCAATTGTTGATTTGGGGGATGTCTATCGTACTTTCCTTCATTACAGGTCTTGCACTGTTTGACTATTGAATCAATTTTAGCCTTCATCTTTGGGAAGTAGAATTTTTCGGACAGCTGGAGTTTGTTTTCTTGTGAATTTCTATGGGCTCTTTTATGATTTTTTAGTATCCGCTCAACTTTGTCGTTTTCGTTCGTTAAGTCTGTTACCCTGGACTGGGTGAAACGAATTTTGTATTTACTAAAATGAGCTGGGTATATTTCCTGGATTCTTCCCATTATTGGCTCTGAGGTTTGTATGCCATTAATGACGGATGGGTTGAGATATGTTTTTAGTATTTTTATTAGTTCTTCATTGGAATATTGTTGCCTGTGCACCTCGTGTCTGTGAAATGTGGGAAAGGGTACACTGAACTTATAGTCCGTCGATTCTGAGGTGAAAAGAAAAATTTGGTTTTTAAACGCGTTTATCGGGAACTCCATGCTAGGAATAAGGTCATGAGCTGAGCTCTCTGCGCTATGTTGGGTTGAGGCTACTGAGTTAATCTGGTTGGGGGGAGCTCGAGACAGAGCATCTTCCACTACATTTGCTTTACCGGGTTTACACTCTAACTCGTAGTCATATTCTTCTAAAGTCGCCTTCCACCTTTTGATTCTTGCGTTGCCATTCCAATTGCTCAAAGAATGGGTCAAGGGTTGGTGATCGGTATATATTTTGACTTTAGCTCTACCAAATAAGTAGTTTCTAAGAGTTTTCAATCCCCATACTATGGCCAGCATTTCTTTCTCGTTGGCTGCATAGTTTTCTTCCGCTCTTGTCAGTGTTCTGGACAAGAAGGATATGGGTTTATCGTCCTGTGATAGTACGGCTCCCAAAGCGTAATTGGAGGCATCTGTTGTTAATTGGAAAACCTTTTTTAAAATCGGGATAACTAAGAATGACCTCTTTTGAGATTAAGGCATTCTTTAGTTTTTTAAAAGCCTGTAGGCCTGTTTCGTCAAGTTCTATTGGTCTATTTTTTGATTGGTTTTTAGGCACACGTCCATCTTCCCCTCTTAAAAGCGAGGTTAGGGGTTTCGCGAGCCTAGCGTAGTCCCTTATGAACCTTCTGTAGTACCCTGATAACCCGAGAAACGAACTTAAGTCTTTCAAGGTTTTTGTGTTTGGGAAGTCGGCAATCGCTGCGACTTTGGCCGGATTGGCCTCAATCCCTTTGTCAGAGATTATAAATCCGAGAAATTCCACCTTGGATTTGAAAAATTCGCATTTGTCTAGCTGACATTTCATGTTAGCATTGTTGAGAGTTTTGAAAATCGTTTCTAAGTTCTGCGCATGTGATTTTACGTCTTTACTGAAGACCATTATGTCATCTATATAGATGTAACATATTTCCCTATGTGGTCTCTTAGAACGTCGTCTAAAAAATAGATGGAGCATTTTTTAGTCCGAAGGGGAGTGGAGTAAACTCATATTTTCCATTATAGACAGAAAACGCCGTTTTCTCAATGTCACGTGCCCTTAGTGGTATTTGGTGGAAACCACTTTTGAGATCTAGTACGGAAAACAATTTTTTGTTTCCGAGTTGCGCAAGTACTTCGTTGATCTCAGGTATAGGGTATTTGTCAACCATGGTTACTTTGTTAAGCTTGCGGTAATCTATAACCATCCTATACTTTCTCTCTCCCGATGCACCGGCTTTTTTAGGGACAATCCACACTGGTGAATTATAGGGTGACCTTGAGGGTCGAATTATTCCATCGTTGAGGAGTTCTTTTACTTGTTTATCTACTTCGTCCTTGAGGGACATAGGGTATTGGTTGAATTTTGAATAAACAGGTTCGTCGGATTTAGTCCGTATGTCTGCCTTGACGTTAGTCACAAATGTCAACTCTCGTCTGGCTTTGCGAAAAGCTGTGGGTATCTGTTAGTCCATCTGTTCAGTTCGTTAACCTGTTGTGGAGTCACATGGTCGGTACGGGGGTGGATGCTATTCACGGATTCCAGTTTTTTCTCTTTAATGTTTAGTTTGACACGGTCTTTTATTATCATTAAATTTTTATTAGTGAAAATTGTGGCTTGCAATTCTTTTAGACTGTCATTGCCTAGAATGGCGTCGAAAGTTTTTAATGTTGGGAGTAAGAAAAATTTGATGGGGACTTCAGAAATGTTGAATAAATTAGCCATCTTATAATGAGTGATTTTGATACTACCTCCTACTGAGATTGCATCGAATGGTTTGTCATTGGGTATCGGGTTGGAAACCCAGCGGGGTTGTATGTAATTTTTATTCGATCCCGTGTCTATTAGAATTTTCATTTTTTCCGCCCCCTACATTTGCTTCGAAATATGGCAAGGAGGAGCGGGTGATTCTAAAAAATGTAAGTCTGCAGGTTCCTCTGTCATGTCCGGTTCCAATGCTTCTTCCCTATCTATGTATTCTTGTAGGGTCTCGTCGTATTGTTCTGTAGCATTTTCTTGTTCTATAGCTTGCATATATTGTTCCTCGGTCATGTCGGTTTGTTCGTTATCAAATGTCTGTATATTAAACTGTCTTGGTCTTTTGTCATTTGGTGCTTGGAATTGTGCTGGTGGCCTTTTATTAAGCTAATTAACCTGTTTCGTACGAATACTGGGGTCAACCTCCATCGGTTCAGGTCTTGGCAATGGTTTAGGAGCGAAGGGTCGTGGTGGTGGGTTTGGATACCCGTTATTGACAGCTATGGTTCTCGGGAAAGGTTGTGGTCTAAATTGTTGGTATGGCAACCTGTACTGGGGTGGACCTTGGTTAAAGAATGGTTGGTGTAAATGCGTTTGTGGTCGCATCACCTGATCGACATAATTGTTTCTGTTTCTGGGCAGTGGTACGGGTGCTTTTTGTACCTGGGTTGATCTCATTCCCTGACTTTTAAATTGAGCGTGAGCCGTCCTGAAATTTTGGTTCTCTAATTTTAGACACAAATGTAGAGCCTGTGGAAGGTCTTGCGGTTTTTGATACCGAGGAGTCTAGGTAGGTCACCTCTTAAACCTCTAACAAAGGTGTCTAGGGCCCTATCCCTGTAGAACTGAGTCATAAGTCTTTCAGACTCCTTAGACAAATCCATGCAACCTACTTTATTAAGTATTAGAGAGAGATGATTGTAAATCTCCTGATAATATTCTTCTATGGTTTGGTTGCCCTGCGTCATTGTTGTCATCTGATGTTCTAAGGTATTTACGTCACGTTTATCTGCATAATGCAGAGCCAGGCACCTGGATATGGCTAACCAGTCTAGTGGCACATTATAGGACTTGAGTATCGCGTCTGCGTGTCCTATGACTTTATTCCTTATCGTGTGCAGAATTCCAAAGTATTTTGGGCTACCTCTTGTTGACTCATAGACACTCAAAACCCTTTCTACCGATTTCCTCCAAGAATTAAATTCACCGCGGTTTCCGGAAAATTCACGTAAACACTTGACTACATCGGGTACCTTGTCAAGATCGTTCAAGTTTTGCCTCAAGTCTGGTCTGATTACTTCGTCAGTTGCATCAGAGAAATTTCCGTAATTGTTACCCATTGACCTAGCTAGTGCAGGGATCTGCTCCTGCAATGTTTCTGCTACCACGCTGGTTATCCAGCTTTTTAATTCGTTCATGTCTAAAGTATTGCGTTGTCCTGCACTACTCGAGTTGGAAGTGGAAGCGTGAGGGCTTAGGGTCGGAGGTCTAACTAAGTTGCTTGGGTTTGACATAATAAAATTCTATTATCACCTTCACTGTTTGAAAAAATTATCTTTCTTTTTTTTTCTCACTTTATATCGGAGCACACTCCTTTTATTCACAACGAGATAAAAAAAATTTTCTTAGATTTCTTTCTTATTATATTTTCGAGTTCATGTGTTATTTCTTTGAATTTTCTTTCTTTATTTTCTTAGGGTTTTTTTCTTAAATTTTTTTTTTTGAATTTCCTTTTCTTTTTTTTTTCCTCAAATCTTAAATCACTATTTTCTTTTAATTTTTGAATTCACTTAGATTTAGCTTACATTAGAATGTTGATTCGCATCCTTCCTGGTGGTCCAGAATTTATCCTCTTTGCCTTGGCTACTGGGGTTCTAGTGTTCCACACTTCAGTTGGAGGGTGAACTGCGGGCGTACCTTACAGCTCGTTGCTGGATCAATCCGGGCAATTTTGCCTTTGGGAGAGGGTGATTAATTTCCCTTTTTTTATGTTTCTTTTATTTCGACCCGACCGACTTATCTTTTGTTTAGTCGGGAGTCTGCTCGAACGCGAAAAAGAAAATATTGTAACCGTCACTGTGCAAACTGTTTGGCACTTAACACGAACTTAGTTTTGTCGAACGCGCGTGACGGTCCCTGCTCGGGCGCCACTTAAAAAACGATTTATTGAATTTATATAAAAAAAATATTAATTTTTATTTATTCAAAGGTCTAGGTGACCACTCGTTTTGATTACAATTTTAAGACTAATTATTATAAAGTAAGCTAGCCCTAATGAAAGCAGTGTCGCCGGCGTTGGTCGTTTCTGAAGATTCGCGGAAACAATGCAGACGTTGGGTCAGCACATTTGGGCAGGTGCATAATATGTAGAGCGGATACTCGTGTGAGAATTAATATGCGGATGCTTGCGTAAGAGCGGGTGTCAGGTGATTGAGTCTTGAAGTTGTTGGCCAATTGTTTATCATATTGAGTTTTATGTGGCGATAACTTATGTTAAGTTAACTCTTCCCCCTTTATTTGGCGCTTGTCCTCAAGTGTTAGAAGTAAGGTAGGTCGTTGAAACGAGGTACTCGTATGACCATTGGGACTGATGGTGGCTGGCTTTCCAATTGTTTAGGCTCGGGGGGAGCTACTTGTAGTATGACCTTCTCTTGTCTCTTTTTGCGTTGGAAGCAGGCACCTGTTATAATCAGTGAATGCCGAATAGAATTAAAAGTGTGCTTCTGTTGAGAATGGTGTCAGTTTTGAGTTTCTGTAGCCGCTTCGTGTTTTTGATGTGCAGGCTCTCTAATCTTTGCAGGGAAACTACTTTGATTCTTTCCGTCTCTTCTGGTGTTAACTGTTTAAGTGGTGCACTCGGTTTCATTAGTATCGCAGCGTTATTGTCAAATTCCACGTCGTCTATCTTCAGGGTTTCGTTGAAGAAGCTGATGACATATGACCCCTCCAAGTGTTTCTGTTCATTGTTCCATTTCAGCGTGCCATTGAAGTTGTTCAGCATTAGTAATCCGTTGTCGATTTCTTCCACTGTCTTGATGTGGTCTGCATTGCTGAATACGCACTGCAATTTCTCTCCTATCAACAGCTTGGGCAAACAAAATGTCTTACTTAGATTTAAAATTTCATTCTTATTAGAATTCTTAATGTCGTTATAAGTTTTACAATTTTTGATTATTCCAAATATTTATTTTCCATTTTTTAATATTTCATAAAATTTAACATTGATGATGGAATTGTTTTTGACAATTGGTTTAATTAGAATATTTTCATATGTTTCTATTTCTAAATTTGGAATCTTAATAACATATAAAAGTGTGGTTTTAATATGTAATACAGAAATGTCTGAAAAACTTAGCATCTCCTCACTGGATAATGATGTTAAGTTTCCAGACTCAAAAATTTTGTGAATTTCTTGAACCTCGTTGTCTCTTAATAAAAATGTGTTTATTACATTAAATTTTGCCCATTGTATGGCATATTTTATATTTACTATTTCTTCTTTAATAAGTCTAACCTGATTCTGTAGATTGAGTGTTATCTCTTCTATAAAGTGATCCTTCTTTTTTATCAAATTGTTTATGGAATTGGTGATACTAGTCAATTTATTAAGTCTGTCCCTGAATTGATTATTGATAACTACCTGCTTGTTGCTATTGTCCACTATCTCATTGACCTTGTTTTCTAAAGACTTGAAGTCGTCGTGGTCTGGGGTACCTGCCACGTATTCCCACGCGGTACCCAGTGCGTTGATCGCTCTAACAGGTCTACTCTTATGGAAGCTAGAACTAAGTGTGTGGAAGATGGAGAATTTCGTGGTTCAGAGTGTGGTAAGTGTCTGTAGTTCTTAGATTATTTTCTATGTGCCATGAAAGTTTATTCAAAGTTTCATTAATGTAACTTAAATCTATAACGTGGATTAGTCTAGTTGTCGATGATCTTATTTTACCTATTCCTCTATAGATCGTTGCTGTTTGTACGTCCGTATAGTTCTTTATTTTTACGGTTGCGTTACTTTCGGTCAGCGCCCCTAGGGTCAGTATTCTGTGGAAAGTTTTAGTTATTTTAATATTGCTTTTATGAACTATTTTGCCTGTTTCTGTTAATATGGTGGTGTCCTTGTCCTCTTTAACTATCTTCTTTTTAAATTTGGGTTATAATTTCGAACCTAATGTAACGTTGATTTTCACATAGACTTCGTCTCCTGGTTTGTATGTTTTGATGGGTTTTTTGTTATGGTGTCGTAGGTCCTGGTCTTGCTTTTGTTTTAATCTGTCTATATTGTCTTGCCTAGTTTTCTCGTAATCTTCGGGACTGATTGTCGATATTCTACCAAAGAAAACCTCAAGTGGTTTTTTTCCTGTGACCGAATGAATTGTATAGCTGTACTCGTACACAGCCCTATCTAGGAGCAGCTCAAAATTCCTATGAGTTCCATTTTTCTTAATACATCTCATTATTTCAGAGAGTGTAGAATGGAATCTCTCAATTTGCCCGTTGACCGTACTTTTGTATGGTGGCGTTTGAAAGACTTCGATGTTCAGTTGATCTTGGAGCATGAAGATAATTGAGGCTGAATTGAGGGCTTTGTCATTGTCCATTATGACGTATTTGAGGACACCGAAATAAAAGACGAGTTCTCTTAAAGGGAGTCGTATATCTTCTACCGCCTTTGACTTTATTATTCGTACTTGGGCTAATTTTGAAAATTTATCAATTGCGTTTGTTTCAATTGTTGATTTGGGGGATGTCTATCGTACTTTCCTTCATTACAGGTCTTGCACTGTTTGACTATTGAATCAATTTTAGCCTTCATCTTTGGGAAGTAGAATTTTTCGGACAGCTGGAGTTTGTTTTCTTGTGAATTTCTATGGGCTCTTTTATGATTTTTTAGTATCCGCTCAACTTTGTCGTTTTCGTTCGTTAAGTCTGTTACCCTGGACTGGGTGAAACGAATTTTGTATTTACTAAAATGAGCTGGGTATATTTCCTGGATTCTTCCCATTATTGGCTCTGAGGTTTGTATGCCAT